>BTHU01000016.1:107972203-108102203 GCA_036184795.1 Tokudaia tokunoshimensis | reverse complement strand
CGGGGGCCAGCGGGAGGGCAGGAGGATCCAGGACGCGGTCCCCACTCCCGGGAGCCGCGGGACTTCGGACTTGTGCAACTGTTGCCACTTTGGGGTCTGGTGTTTCTCTGCTGTCGCGTCTACCCTGGCAGCCTGCAGCTTAGGCTCGCGTCTCCCTTGGCTTCCCGAGGCTACCGGCTGCCGCCGCCGCCCCGAGGCGGCCCGGCGCGCACTCAGCACCATGAGGACACTTGGGACTTGCCTGGTGACTTTAGCTGGACTTTTGTTAACTGCGGCCGGGGAGACATTTTCAGGTAAGCGGGACGCCACTACCGTTCCCGGGGCGCCTGGGACGTAGGCGACACCCGGGTGGGAGAGTCCGAGGCGAGCTTCAGGGCCGGGCAGGGGCAGGCAGGACCCGGCATCGCGTAGCGGGTGAGCGGGGCTGGCGGATGCCTGGAGGGAAAGAGCTGCGGAGCCCCGGGGCCCGCACAGAGCACGCAGGAGCCCGCAGGAGAAGCACAGGCGCAGGAACCAGGGACCTCCATCTCGGCCCCTGTCCCCACAGGGCCTGGACTTGTGTATGAGGCTCCGTGTTCTTGGGCGGCCTGGGCAGGAAAGGCTGAAAACTTTGCCTGAAGTTCCCAGCTGTAGCCGCCGGGAGTAGGCGCTGCGCGGGCCTCTCGACCCCGGTGGCGGCCGGCGTGGGCTGCCAGTGCTCCGCTGAGCCTGCGGCGATCTTCCAACCTAGTGGTGTTGCGGGAGACCTCCCCAAACTTGACCTCCCTGCCGCCCCCTGCCCGGCGCGGTGGGCGACCTCAGCGGGTCGCCGGGGCTGCGTGGCTTCGCTGTGCCAGCCTTCCCTTTCTGCACCGCGGGAGGTCTCCGAGACCCTAGAGAAATCTGCTGTTCCCCAAGCCCTGGCCATTGTGGCTGGGCGCCCGGACCCCACCCTCGGCCTCTCTAATGCTGTGCAGCCGGGGTCGTGGCAACTTGCTAACGGGGCTCGGCTACGCGGGGGGGGGGGGGTCCCAGCTGAAAGGAGGGGGGGGGGCGGACTGGCTGTGTGCACCAAGCCATCCAGAGGCTGTGCTCGGCCAGGCTTCGCGAGCCTTGAGACAGAGGCATGTGGGGAGGAGTGAGGAGTCAGGCGCAAGACCCAAGGTGGTGCAGAGTACCAAGGCTTCTAGGATCTTCTGTCCCAGGAGGACGCACGTGGATGCTTGGCAAACGCTGACAGCACGCGCACACTTTCTCGTGTTTATTAGTTTCATGAATGTCCACACACAATGGTGGCAGTGGAGTTTTACCTTTCTCTTTTAATAAAAAGGCCGCATTTAACCTTGAACAAGAATTGCAAAATGGGGTTTTATGTGTTTTCGGGAAGGCTGGATAAATTGGGTTTTAAAAAAATATTGGTGAAGGGAACTTTCATTAAAGTAAGGAGTACCTTTTACAGACATTAAAGCCGCACAGACCTCTGGCCAGTGAAAGCATCAGGTTTGACTTTCTGAGCATCCTGGGATGCTGGTCCTTTGTATTCACAGGCACATCAGGCTTGGTGCGGAGCAGCAGGACCCTTGAGCATAGTTGGTGGTAGAGAGGGAGGGGAGCTGATACTCAGCTGTGTAATGCATTGAAAGAAACCCAAACCATCAACTTCGATGGAGAAACACGCTTGCTCTAGCTTGGTATCTCCCTAACAGTGTGGAAATTGCACTGCTGAAGAGGCGTGGGTGCGGGCACGCACAGCTGTCTGAAATAAAGCGGATACAGATTTTGGCTGTGTTCTTATTAGTGAGAAATAGAGTAACGTGTGTCAGTTTGGAAGCCTCGTAACTCAGTATTAAAGGCTAAGTTTGAAGGCCTTAGTGATGTTTTCTCTTTATTAACACACCTAAGTCTCTTAGATGGGGGTTTGTTTAAATTTAAGCGGTGTCGTGTGTCATTGTGACACAGTTTTAAATTGTGTTTTAAGGGCAAAAGTATTTATATGGTTCGGTGATACTCTTTTTAGAGATCCTTAAAGGATCCTTTGAACTAGCAAAACAAAGTTTTGCTAACATTTACCCTTATTTTCCTTTGGGGGGGGGGAAAGTCATTTCTATTTGTGTTTTGGTATGAATAGAAACACCTTTCCTTTTCTATTTGGAAAGCAGGCATTATCCTTGTATGTTAGTGGGGAGAAGGGAAATGAAAGGCCGTGTACAAACAATTGCTTAGAAATGTTGAAATTTTAAAACTTTTAAGTTGGCAAGGTTCCTATTTGCAAAAATCAGACTTGTTGCTAGACCACCGACGCTCCCCTCCCCCACGCTGGCTTTTTGGAAAGCAGAGGCCTGGCACTGCCCTGGGAGACTGAGGGTGGTAGAGATTATTTTGTGCATGTTGAGAAGGTTAATTTTGATGCTGTGACAGCAGCATCCCCCTTCCACACCATTCTGAGGTACCTGGCTGCTTTTCACTGTTTTGGGAATACAGTGAAGCATTCTACTGTAAGGTCTTCGAGAGCTGAGCCTCTTCTCCACCCTCATCTTCCCATATAACACTTAGAGTCTTGGACCTAACACCGGACACTCACTGTTTATTTGATAAGTTACTAGTGTGAGTCACTCACTGCCTTTGGCAAGCTTTGAAATTGTGTATGAACTGACTGGCCTGACAGGGAGGAAGGCAGAGAGGGAGGAATCCCTGACAGGCAGTCTTTGCTTGTAGGTGAGTGGCAAAGGCCTTGACTCTTGGGCCCTTAAAGCCCAGGGTTCCGTACCCAGCCCCCTTCCCTCCTACACTCTGAGCTGACACTTTCCTCTTGTTGTCTATCTCATGGATGAAACCATGAGTTTATGAACTCATCTCTGCCACCCCTCCCATTGCTTTCCTGCCTCTTAGAATGGGTGTGGAGTTAAGACTCCTTACCAGTCATTTACAAAAGTGAGCTAGGCTCTCTCTCTCTTTTTTTAAAGATTTTCAAATCCTCTAGATTTTCAAAATGGACTCAGTATAAGGAAAAAGAATTAAGATTTGGGCCCACGTGGACTGTATAATCCATAAGTGTTTCACTTAAATATATTTTCCATTTTTTTTTACCCTATTAAATTGTTAGGCAAAATAGCAAAGTTAACTGTCTATCTTTAGACTTAGGTTATTAAAAAAAAAAACTTCTGTAAAAAGACATGTAATAAAGGCAAAGGACAGGTAAATAACATGGCTTGAGCAACTCTTTTCTATGATGAGGAGTCAAGGAGTCGGCTAGCCATTCCTCTTTGACCCGTTTTTAAAAGTCAACTTGTAGTAAGGTTGGGCCGTGAAGTTCTTAGTTCTCTACACAGACTGATGTGTGAAATTTGGAAAGCCCTGGCTTGCAGAAACAGGACAGACTCAGCCCTTTGTTTCCACTCTAGAATTGGGGGGGGGGGTGTATCACTAAAGCAGCACAGCTTTGGGAACCTGCCGGCCCTCCCCAGAAGTTTGGTTTTGAATCTCTCAGGGATGTTAGGGGAAAACTGTGGGAATCCGCTGAAGTGTGTATTGAGAGTGAGGGCCCTGGGCTGCCTGCCGCTCATTTGTTAACGTGGGTAATTTTTCCCTGTTATGTAAGGCATAACCATGGGGGAAATGAAGGGGGACCCTTGCACTCTCCGTTCAGCGTCTGCAGTCTTCTGTAAGTATAAAATGATTTCAAAACTCAGCCTCGCAGAGGTCTGTTCAAAGAGCGGCATCAGGTCTGTTTAGCAGGCCAGTGTTTTGTGGGTTTTGGGTAACTTCCCGCATGACGTTTTACATTTTTGCACTGCATTCACTGGATAATTGATAGGAAGAAATACTTCAAGTATCAATCGGTGAGCTGGGAAGGAATGTGCCGGGAAATGACTATAGCGTTATATCCTTGGTGTTAGGCGCTTGTGAATAACTGCTTGAGTATAATAAATTGTTCTGATGTAGAAAATTACAGGTTTTAGTCTGTGTTGTGTAGGGTTATTTTATGGGTTTTCAGATCGGAAGCTCCTGACTTATCGTGTAATATGGATACTTGGATACATAACTGGAATACTTCTAGCTGATTTTTCCTTAAGGAAACACTGACTGTAATTACGTCTTCAGATTATGTGAGACCTGTATGAATGAATCACAGTCTTTAGATTTGGGAGAAGTTGGTTTTGGAATATCAACATATCTGAGACATTTGTCTACTAAAATCCATGGCTATATTTAAATTTTTCCACATACCTTAGTGATTTCTTGGCATTATTAGGGTACCCTATCCATTCTGGTGGAGCAGTTGTGTACTAGATAAATATTTGTTTTCTTTGAGGTTATGGTTTAAATTTCATTACATTTCTTAAGATGCTACATTATTTAAATATTTGAAGTATACTTTTCATTTCAGAAGGATGGGCAGGAATTTTAAGTGAGTTAAATGTGTTTTGATGATGGTCAGTGGTGTATATGCTGATACCTGAGGAGACCAGTAGAAGGTGCCATATCTCCTAGGAGCTGAAGTTACAGAGGGTTCGAAACCAAGCCGTGTAGGTGCTGGGAACCAAATTCAGTTCCTCTCTGTTCAGCAAGTGCTCATAACCTCTGAGCTATCTGTCTGGCTCTGTGAGTTAAATACATTTTAAAAACAGCTCTCTAGATGTAAAATATCTTAGGTAACATTTACCATGTCGTTTTCTTTCATTTTAAGATTCTTTTATTTTTTTTTTGAAAACCAACTCATCCACCAATTTTCTCCATTTCATGTCTGTCTGTCTTCCTATCTCTGTGAGTACAACACAGTCCTGCTAATGGGCTTATCTCATAAGCCAGAGAAGGTTTAATTGTGGCCGTCTTTCCAACTTACTAATGAAACATTTTTAAAAGATACAAAATAGCTCTAAGCCTGCTATTGTAAGGAGACACGGATTCTCTGGTTTTTAAAATACTGTAGAGGTTTTAGGTTTACTCACTGGAAATCCAGAACTCACCCTTTAACTCAGAGGGGGTGGGTGTGGACAAAGTAAGGCTGTCTGCTTTGGGTGGGGGAGACGGAAGGGTGTAGGCAAGAAGCTTCCTGTCCCACAAGGCATCACGTTTCCCTTCGGTGGGGCAGCTGGTGAGTTCAGGGTGTAAGCACGGGCCTGGGAGAGAGAGAGAGACAGACAGACAGAGAGACAGACAGACAGAGACAGACAGAGAGACAGACAGAGACAGAGAGACAGAGAGACAGACAGACAGAGACAGACAGAGACAGAGACAGTGACAGAGAGAGAAAGACAGACAGAGACAGAGACAGTGACACAGAGAGAAAGACAGAGAGAGAGAAATAAAAGCAGAAATCAGGAGGGGACGGTTTACTAAGATGGATGGCCCCTGGGGACAGCATTTAGCTCTGCTCCTGTTGCCTAAGACAAGTGGGTTCCTGAGACAGCGGAGACACGGCATGGTGTCCATGCCAATGGTAAACATCACTTCTGCAAGGGGAACCTGCAGCCTCCTGGTTTTCCATGGTTCTGAGTTGGGCAGGACCTCCTGAACCCATCATTTCCAGCCCGGTGATGTGATTCTGATGGCCCTTGGCATAGAGCAGGGGGCCTGGAGCATCTCTAGGTGCGAAGTCTTGTGGCCACAGTTTGAGATGAGGTATTTCAGAAGAGGGCACCCTAAGGTGTGGTCCATGGGCCACCACCACCAGCACCACCACCACCACCACCAGCATCAGCAGCAGCAGCAGCAGCAGCAGCAGCAACAGCATTCAGGAGGATGGGACATTTGCAGGTTCTCATTTCTTCAGCCAGAACCTCTGGGGTCAGAGTCCAGCAAATACCCCAGGGGATTCTTATGGGACTGGGGAATCTTAGAAACAACACGGAAAAAGACTTGAAGTGACCAGACTCCTCTAACTGGAGCTGAGAGGGAACTGGGGTAGGAAGATAAAGAGCATTGGCTCCTCCCTTAGATGCCGTGTCTGCCTCATTAGCATCCGGATATGGAGTGACCATGGCAACTGTAAGTGGGACCACTGGTGAGGGACCACCACTTCAGATAGCAGCCTTACTTGGGAAAGATACTAGACCTGGCCAGCAGGGGTTAAAGACAGAAAAGGGCTGGAGAGATGGCTCAAATGATTGCTACATTTTCACTTAATGTAAAGGTTGAATTAAACTATAGTGTCCAGCCATCACAAATCTTGCCAGGTTGGAAGTGTGTAGAAGATGCTATCATTTCTAAGAAGGAGCTACCCCTTTGTGCTTATTAAAACCGTGCCCTTAACTGGAGCACACTTGCTGTTCCCACAGCCCCTTGGTAGGGTCGGATAAGGACGAGTAGTTGTCATGATTTTTCAAATCCGCCAAAAATTAAAGAGGCAGAGACTTCTCTGGGGTGACCCGGAGACTCATTGTGTGACAGTCAGAACTTTAGTACAGAACAGTGGACCTTGGATTTTGGAAATATACTTTTCTTCCAAATAGAAACAAAAAGGTTTCTGTCTTCTGTTTGAAGTGTAACCGTGTGTATGTGAAATCCAAACCTAGCTTTCTGGTTGGCCATCGGAGACGATCGCTACGTCTCTGGCATTTCACACTCCAGGTAAAGGAAAGGGATTGTGTAGCCACCTTAGATTGACTTGAACACAGTCAGTGAGTGTTTTCTCAGAAACAGAGGACTTGTCAGAGCTGGTCTCCCACTGCCTCTTCTCTTGCCCTGATCTACCACTAATCACTAGCTCTAACTGTGTCCCCAAACCCACCTGCTTGAGCCTGGAAGAACATCCTGGGCTCATTAATTTACAGTCAAAGAAGGAGACAATTGTAAGCAGATCTCCACCTGCTTCCTATGTTATCAGCTAACTCATTATTACAGAATTAATTTCTTCTGTGTAAGTTGCTGATTCTTCAGTGTGGCTTCTCCTGTACTTTTGTGTGACTCCACAGTGACCCACAAACAACTTTAGACTGGTCTAGGACAATCATTCCAGTTTTCCTCTTGCCTCTGTGCTTGTGTGATACACTGACTTAGTCTCGGTAGAGAGATGGAATTGAGCAGTAGTAGTTACTTGCAATCCAAATCAGAGTTCCTGTTAACCCTTTGGAGCATAGCAGATTCTGCGCTGTGCAGTCTGGGTATGTATGTGGCTTACAGTCGCCTGGACAACCCATGGGCAGGAGCTTATATCTGGTATTGTGGGTTTAGGTACGGAAGTCCGGAAGTCACTACAACTTACTTGGCAATCTGATCTAGCCATTGTCCTGCTTACCACTCAGACTGGTAATTACCCATGAGTCATTTCTGACTTTTTACAGGAAGCACAAGCGATGGGAGGTAGAGGGACAGGACGACACTGCAGCTTCCTGTAGATGCCGAGATCAGAGCAGGAGACGTGGGCTCACAGCCAGGATGAATGATGATGTCAGGACATCAGGAGCAAATGAACGAGGGCTGAGGACCCAGAGACCTGCTCCAATAGAAGGTCCCAGAACCTTCCTTGGATGAACAGGCCACTGCATCATAATGATTATGTCAGCGTGCCACAGCCTAAGTAAAAGGGAAACATTCACCTTTCTGAGTTGCAAGGCAGAAAAGCTGAAAGAGCATCTATTTGTTTTCTAGCGGGTGAACATGTTTAGTCACTTGTTCAATAGACAAAAGGCAAATTTGTTGCAAACAATCAAAACAACGTTTCAGCCTGACTTCCAGTGGCCATTTGTGGCTATCCAGTTTCCCGGCTTCTGTCCATGGAATCCCAGTGGCATCATGGGTGGGCTTACACAGGGACTGGAAGGAAATAGGTCCCTCTCAGTGAAAGAAGTAGACCCCTCTCAGTGCAAAGGAGTCCTCCTCATCTCTCTTGTAATAATTGCATGCCTGAAATGTACCCGCTATATACCAGATACACAGTTACAAAGTGTATAAAGCACCCCTTTAAAATGAATGCTGTCAGTGCAGAAGGCTGAGTTTAACTCACTTAACTGTGTTCAGCATGGAGTAGTTGCTCAGTAAATGTCTGTTGTAGTTCACCTGAGAAGAGAAAGGTGGATCATTTCAGCTTGCATCTCTGCCCACCCTTGCCTTTCCTGGTCCTGTCAAGTTTGACATTTTTAAGCCTTTGGGATATAACCTTAATAAAAGAACCAGGTGTGGCTTTAGGACTCGGTACTCTTATCAGTTGATGAGTGTAGAAAGATTCTGGTCACGAAATGAAAACTAAAAACGTGCCACCTTTGTTTGGTAATTAAATATACAAAAGTAAGCCTGGAATCTTGCTGTGTACAGTAAGAATTTATGACTCAGTTGTTGCTTTAAAGTAGAATTTTGGTATAATACCGATCACTTAAAAATGAAGTTTATCATGCAGTAGATTTATCATGGTACTCTTTGCAGATGGATCTGACTTATATGGTGGTCTATAAAATGAGCCATGGCAGTGGACTGGCTGAGGTGATTTGGTCAGAAACGCAAGGACTCAAAATTGATCCCCAGAACCCATGGGAAATGGCAGGCTTAGTAACACCCAGTACTGGGGAGACAGAAACTGAGGAATCCTGGGACTCATTGGTTATCTGGTCTAGCCCCATGGGTGATGTCCAGGCCCGTGACAGATCCCATCTCAAAGGAAGCATTCCCAAGAACACCTAAGGCTAACCTCGGGTCTGTACACACACACACACACACACACACACACACACACACACTCACTCACATACACACACACACCACATACACACCACACACACATACCACAATACTCACACACATACCACACACACATACACACCCACATACAACACCCCCATACCACACACACACCTACACACAACACCCCCATACCACACACACACACACACACACACACACACACACACATACACCATATACCACACACAGAGACACACACCACACATACACACACAAATATACACATATCACACACACATACACATATACTTACCCCACACACAACCCACACACAAACACACATACCCCCCACATACCCCCACACAGCACACACACAGCACACACACACATACCCCACACACAGCCTACACACCACACACACACACACACAGAGAGAGAGAGAGAGAGAACTAATATTTGCCCATGCACTTGCACCTATAGACACACATGCACATGTTTGTAAACACAAAGGAACCATGGCATGTGTCACCTGTCAAAGGTGCCATGGTAGGGAACATGTACATTCCCTTTTGTCTTTCCTTTCAATTGTGGGAGTTTCCTAGGTCGAGTTCCGTTGCTGTGGTGAATAACATCTCCAAAAGCAACTTGGACAGGAAAAGAATCATTCAGCTTAAGGTCACAGTCAATCATCCAGGGACGTCAGGGCCGGACCCGAGAGGAGAACTCAATCAGAGGCATGGAGGAACAATGCTCACTGAGTTGCTAAGTCAGTGTTTTAATTCCGACCATTCCCACCCCTCTGGGGAGGAGATCTCTCACAGTGGCCTGGACCCTTTGACATCAATTAGCAATCAGAAAACACCTCATAACCATGGATACAGGCCAGTTCTTGTATAGGACCCTCTTGACTTGAGGCCCCGTGGCAACTAGATGAGCCTTCACAAGGACGAATTTAAGTCTACCCCTGCAGATCTCGGAGTGGATCACGGGAGCAGCAGGCTTCTTCACAGGTATACTGTCTTCCTCTCCCTTCAGTGTCCTGCCTTCTCAAGTGATAAAATGTCATATATGGGCCACATTGGCAATAACCCCAGCTGTATTTTCTTCTTGGGAAGTGTGCACACTGAGTAGGGTGTAATTCCACATGGCGCTGGCATCCCTGCATATTATGTTCTGGGTCTACTGTGAAGCACAGAAGAGCGACACTTTCTCACATCCACCATGATGGGTATAGACAGGTTAGCAAGAGGAGAGTATAGGACATTTGTTGAATTTGTTGCAGCCACACAAGAACCTTCAACCATTGAGATCTTAAGATGCCAGGGAGCCTTCTCATTTCGATCTGAAATTCAGAGAAGATGGATGGCTATGTAGAAAGGATAGTAAAATATGATCAAGGGACATCCAGCAAAGTCTACCTGTCTGTATTTTTTTTAGTCTTGGTATGAGACAGGATTCTTCTGGGGAAAAAAGTAAGGGGGATATGGATGCCCAGGAGGGGTGAGGGGGATGGCATTCCCCTTGGTGCTAAGGTAAGGACCAAAGCTCCTGACCCCTCCTCACACAGAATTATTCTTTTTTTTAAGTTACCTGCTGTACCGGCTGGCTTTGTGTGTCAACTTGACACAAGCTGGAGTTATCTCAGAGATAGGAGCCTCCCTTGAGGAAATGCCTTCATGAGATCCAGCTGTAAGGCATTTTCTCAATTAGTGATCAAGGCTGGGAGGGCCCCTTGTGGGTGGGGTCTTCCCTGGGCTGGTAGTCCTGGGTTCTATAAGAAAGCAAGCTGAGCAAGCCAGGGGAAGCAAGGCAGTAAGCAGCATCCCTCCATGACCTCTGTATCAGCTCCTGCCTCCTGACCATGTGCGTGTGCTCCTGTGCGAGCGTGTGTGTGTGTGTGTGTGTGTGTGCGCGCGCGCACACACACACACACACACACACACCTGCACACAATGAAGCTGCCACTTTCTTGTATCAATGGAGAAAATGAATCTAGAAACAAGTTGTTTCATAGAAACAATATTCCATGCCATGCCTCCAGGTTGATGTCTCTGTAATGAATGTCACATCACTTTGGATAGTGCGAGACCTAGTCAGAAGGGAAAAGGCAGTCCAGGGCCTTCAGAACCCCGTGTGCTTTTAGCTTTCTCCATTTCCAGATCCGAGCTCTTTGGAGATGACTCATTCAGAGATAATCAGGAGACAAGATAATCTCTGATGTATTTTGGGACGATTGCTTCCCTGCGCCACACACTTCGGCATCTCATGCTCACTGAAACATATGGACAGTGAGGAATAATTTGCCGTAGGGGGTCCCCTAAGCAAAGGCAGAGGCTTGACATTTTCAGTTCCTCCCTGGCCTGTTCAGACACTTGAACGTTTCACTTCTTTGTCATTTCGGTCAAGGAAGAAAGGGGCTTGTCAAAATGTGTCTCTAGCAGAGGCGGCTCATTAAGCTATCTTTCATATGACATGCCTGATAGGACGTCATCTTGATAAGTTGGTCTCTTTGTATTCAGACGTATCATTTGTAAAATGAAGGCATCTGATCCAAGAACCTGTAAGGTCTCTCCAGTTGCTTATAGAGTGGGAGGGTTCGCTTGTCTGGAAGTACAGCACTGGGAGAATGGACCTGGGCCAGAGGGTCCCGGCTCATCACTGAGGTTGCTCCAAGTGTTGGGGACCATGGAATCCCATCTGAGAAGTGTGTGAAGAGAGGTAGCTGGTAAAGAGAGGTGTTGCTGAAGGCCGTGTGGGGGAGTGTGGGAGAAGTGCATGCCTGCCACGGACTGTAGTTGCTCAGGCCAAGATGTTTTGCTGTCTCTCTCCCTGTACTGGACGGCACAGTTGTGAGCCTCTGGTGCTACCAAGGGCTCTGCAGCAGCTGGCCTGTTTAGGGCTGTGATTTTCGATGTAAAATTTGACAATACAGATCAGCCTTGGTTCAGAGGCTTAGAATGGACAACGATGACCGATTACCATAGACTGATCCCCAATTATGGGCAAGTGTTGTGTAACAAAACCCTTCTCGGGGTAATGAAATACACTTGTCTACTCACCCCAGGTAGGGAACGCGAGACAAAGTATGGGTACCACCGAAGTCCAATTTGGTGAACCAAGGACTCACTTTCAGGAATACAGGGTCACTTAGAGGAGCAGACGTGACTCAAGGACAGCTATGTCACCAAGGACCACTTCATCATGGGCGGCAGGTCGTGAAAGCTGGGAACCTGGAGCACACTGCAGAGCTTGCCGGGAGCTCCACAGCTAGGAGAGTCCTTTCCTGGTGCCTCAGCTTGTCCCAACCTCCTCGGGTAGCTCTGCTGGTCTCAGAGTCTTTGCTGCCCCGCTTTAGAACTCCCCCATAAAATGGACTGTTTTGATGATGACATCATCAAAAAGGGATGCTGGAGGAAGCTGTTATAGAACAGCTAGGTGCTATGCTGTGGGGATGCGAGATTCTCAGACTTATTGGGGCTCTGAAGCTAGGGGAAGCTATTCTGGGAGAACCCACAGAGGGAAGGTGTCCACCCTTGACCAACCTGAGTCATATGAGCAGAGAGCCTCATACCTCAGGCCCCATGAGGATAGTTACCTTTTCCTGAGTATGTGAGCTGTAATAAAACGTGTGGCCAATGTAGTATGGCTGGGATGATGTTGTGTGGGGCTGTGTTAGAGAGTTGTTTGGGGGGTGTGTTACAGAGCTGTGTGGTAGTGTGTTGAGTTGAATTGTGGTGTATTACATTGTAAGTTTCTACAACCTGCTGGGGAGATTTCCTTCTGTACCTTAGTTGCAAGAGAAGGGGCAATTCCTCTGAGCAGTTAGTTCCTTCTTGGCAAGCCATTGCCTGACATAACCCCTTACTGTCCTCCTGATGGGCATCAGAACAGATTCAAAGGTCTGTTCAACTGTGCGAGAGCCATTTTCAAACTGAGAGGAAGATCCAGCCTAGCTGTCCCACGTCAGCAAGAAATCAAGGGGTTTGTCAGCTCTTCTCACATGAGCAGAGCTGCCTCAGAGTCTAAGTCTTCTCAAAGGATCTTTTCTCTCTGTGATATTCCTAAGGAGTTACAGGCAAAGTTCCTCCGACTCCAGTAGAAAGATAGATTCCACTCCCCGATGGCACAGTTGGGCCTTGTGATTGGCTTCAAGGAGAAATAGGCTGTTCCCAGTGGAAGAGAACGGACGACATCCGAGCCAAAGCAACTAACACCCGATCTGTCCTCTGTCTATTGATCCTGGTTTCTGGATCCTTTCCTTGGCCCAATTCCTAGTCTCCTCTTGGTTTTTCTCAACTTATTTTCATATGCTTTCCTTGTTTTAATCTCATTATACTTATTATAAATGCAGTAAATCTTTTGGGAACTGGGGGTGGCAGAGAAGGAGTTCAAGCCTTGTCATTTATTTGAATCATTATTCTAAATGTAACTCCTGGGCTCCCCCCCCCCCCCCCGCCGTTGTCGACAAGCACCTCATTTCCTTGTTTTGGGTTGTTTTAAAGACAGAGTCTCAAGATATAACCCTAGTCAGTTTCTAATTTTTTTTAGATATATTCTTTATTTACATTTCAAATGATTTCCCCTTTACTGGATCCCCCTCCTCCCCAAAAGTCCCATACACCCTCTTCCCTCCCCCTGCTCCCCACTCAACCCACTCTCGCCTCCCCTTCCTGGTATTCCCCTACACTGCTGCATTGAGCCTTTCCAGGACCAGAGGCCTCTCCTCTCCTTCCTTCCTTCTTGGGCATCATTTAATATGTGAATTGTTTCTTGGGTATTCCAAGCTTCTGGGCTAATATCCGCTTATCAGTGAGTGCATACCATGTGTGTTCTTTTGTGAGTGGGTTACCTCACTCAGGATGACATTCTCCAGTTCTACCCACTCGCCTAAGAATTTCATGAATTCATTGTTTTTAATAGCTGAGGTCAGTTAAGAATTTACTGCATAGATCAGGGTGGCTCTGAACTTGTGGCAATTCTCTTGCCTCTTCCTGTTATAGCTTAGTAGATATAGGGAACACAGGAACAGAAGTTATTACAGCCACAGTTGCTCTCAGATGCATCCCATAATGGATTGCGGTCTAAGGCTAGGCATGTAGCTCAGTGGTAGGGAACTTGATGACCATGTACAAGTCCTTAACTCACAGCGCCAAAGGGAAGGTATCAAAGCTTTTGGTTATGTTTATAGGGTGGAAAGGCTTAAGGGATAATCTGATTAAACATTTTATGCTGACACAGTAAAGAAATTAAAGACTCTCTAAATTGGGACGATGGTACATTGATTTGTTATCAATGAGGAAACAAACGATTTTAAGCAGCCTAAAACAGTCAGTGAAAGTTACTCATTCACCTGACATAATTGTCATCTTGAAGGCTTACTGCCTCGGTCTGCTAACCTTGCCTAATTCTGGACGCTTCTAACCTCTGTACAATCTTATATAGGCCTAGAATGTTTTGGCCTCTGAGACTTGTTGCTGAGTAAGCTCACCCTTCCTAGTTCTTTCTGATCTCTGAACTCAGTTGTTCTGCCTCAAACGCCTCTCGAATCTGACTGATCGAATCTGGTGTCTCTCAGCTGGCTGTATTCAAATTTTCAAAAGGAAGTTGAGGTTGAAAGACTGGAAAGGAAGGGTCAACCCTACTGCTTTCTGTCTTCTGAAGGAGGAAGCTGCTAACCCCAGTGGACCTAGTTGGAAATAGGGTCACTCCATGCCCTTGTGGTTCATGAATTTGCTTCAGATATCAGATGACAGGACCCATAATCTTTGTCTCTGGGGCTTCAGGCAGGTAAAATAGCCTGTTGAAATCCCCACTAAAGCCCTGTGAGTTCTCACCCTGACCGGTCCAATCATGTGGTCCTTCTAGGATGCTTTGTGCCTGTGTTAAGGGGAGAGATGATCCTGTGCAGAATACAGTGCTTGTCTCAATAGCTGCTGCCCCTGGAGCCCTGAGACCATCACTATTACCTGCAAACCCCAGAGGGTAAGGCTTTTCCCAGCCCCTGTGGCTCTTCTGTTTGAGATTCTGACTCAGAAACTAACCGCCACCTTTCCCGGCTCTTCTCAGGAGCATGGTAAAGGATGTTTGACATTTATGCCATGCCTGGGTCTCTGAGGTTGTTTTCCAAGGTGTCGTGCATTTTTTAATCCCCTTGGTTTAATGGGATGTATGGTATTGATGTCCCGGAATGTTTCAGGATGTTATGCCGACAGTGGAGACAGCTAATTTGGGATCCTCTCCTTCTGGCCTCTTGGATCCAAATCCCCTATTCTCTCTCCTCTCATGTGTATCATATTTTTTAAGCTGTGTTTAGCATAGTCTTCATGTTGATGTTAAAAATAGTTCTACAATTGTTGTAGCCCAATGCTGCAACGTACTCACTGCTATTTTACAGCCCCTGAAATAGTAAATCAGAAAGACGCTTAGCTCTAAGCAAATCGAATAAAATTAATTAGAGATTTCTTCATCTTTTCCTGAGCAAAGGGTAGAATGCTGTCTGCTGTCGGCTTCCTGCTTTCCTATTCTAAGTAGAACTGTGGTTTTCTAAACCCTGTGCTTTCATCTGACTATCTGATTAAAGCAAAAGGTTTGGTCCTTTTTTTTTCTTTTCTTTTTTCTTTTTTTTTTTTTTTGTAACATTTGCTGTGATAAAATACTCTGACAAATTCAGTTTAAAGAGAAGAGTTTATTCTGGCTCATGGTTCAAGAGTGTAGTCTGTCATCTCGGGTATGTGAGGCCAAAGAACTTGAAGCAGCCCAGGGGATCTACAGTCAGGAACAGATATAGAAAAACACCTGATGCTCAGCCCCTGGTCCTTACCTACTTGGTCCAGGATCCTAGCCAAGGAATGGTGCCGCCCACGGTGGGCAGGCCTTCCCACCTTATTGAAGTCAACATTCTCCCCTGGCCCCCCCTCCCCCATCTGGCACACCAAGAGGTCCATCTCCAGGTGATTCAAGATTCTATCTAGTTAAATGTTGACACTAACTATCTCAAGTGTAAAATACGGGAGCAAAATGCTTTATGGCGATGAGGAGACAGCCCAGTCAGTAAAGCCCTTGCTGCTTGAGAGTGAAGATGTTGAGTCAGATTCCCAAAACTCACCTAAAAACTCCAAGTGTGATGGCACCCTGAAAGTGGGTAGGCAGAGAAGGAAGATCTTTGATGTCTCTAAGAACCCAGCCTAGCCTTCTTGGAAAGTTCAAGGTTAGTGAAATACCCTGGTTTAAAAAGCAAGATGAATGGTACCCAAGGAATAACACTTAAAGTTGTCTCACCTATACATGCAATGCATACACACACATGCACATACATACAGATACATACACACATACATGAACATACACACATACATGCACACATACATAGATACACATACACACATACATGAACACACACACATACATGCACACATACATAGATACACATACACACATACATGAACATACACACATACATGCACACATACATAGATATACATACACACATACATGAACACACACACACATGAACACACACACATACATGCACACATACATAGATACACATACACACATACATGAACATACACACATACATGCACACATACATAGATACACATACACACATATGTACAGATACATACACATACATGCACATATACACATATAGATACATATATACATACATACACATACACACATACATACAGTTAAATACACACATATATGTACATACACACATACATATAGATACACACATACATGCACACACACACACACACAGTAGAACATGGTATAATTTAAGAGTATTTTAAGAACTTTATTGTAGGCTAAGCAGGTCTTAGGTGTGGCCGAAGACTTCACCTCTAACAGCCTCTGATAAAGTAGAAGTGTATATCTGTATTTGAGAGCCTCCGTTCTGGGAAAGAATCAGCTAGAAGAATCAAAAAACATGCTTCGATCCTTTGAGTCTGTCTTTTGCAGACTTTTTGAGAGCACGACATCACAATAAACTGCATTAATAAAAGTGACTATTAAGCAAGTATTAGCATTCTCAGGATAAATTTACAAGCTCTTACTAACACATACTAATTGGAAATGTAAAATGGGGTTCATTGTGCCAGTTCCATACTCAGATATGCCTTGCATTGATCAGGTCCACAGTGAATTAACAAACTGTGTTTGGGCCTTTACTAAAGAGACTTGACCATAATAATCATCCACCACTGCAGAGGAGCGTACTTGCTTACTTCTGAGCCAGTGGGGACAAAGTGCAGATATCTTCTGCCAAGGATGATGACCATTTTCCAAGAATACCGAGTCTTATTTGGTTCTGTTACCAAGGAGCATATAACTTGTTTCAGATCTTCTGATAGTAGACCAAGTCAAAGAAAAGTAGATATTCTAATGTTCTGAGTACCTGAAAACACCAGGTTGAGAAGGGTAGATCTGAAAGGTTGAGCTCTTGGCCGTGTGTGTCCACAGTAACACTGAGTTCTCTCGGAGGCCTAGTTCCTTGGGGTTTCATCTCTGAATCACATCTGGGTCTTCTACCATCTTTCCAGGCTTGCTTTTACTTCAAATAAATAAGCCAAGAGTCGTTGCTTTCTATTTATTTGTGAACAAGAAATCACTATTTGGTTGGCTTATTTTCTCCCTGGGATAAAGTTTGAAAGCCCATCCCTCCAACCCACGATTCCTTCCTCACTTTAATACCCTGCAACTGAAGGAACGCAGTGGGAAGAACTGACCACTCTGAGGCATGCAGGGATAGAGTATTTGAGAATATTCCAGAATTGTTCGAAAGGCATGGTCTCTTCCCCAAACGGTACTTATCCAGGATTAAATACGCAATGACACTGGATGGGATGGTGGCTTTCTGTCCCATAGCCAGGGTCTCTTCTGAGTGCCCTCATTTGTGGATTCTGTCTCTCCTCAGGATTGAGGATCCGGGTGTCTTAGATGAGGGTTTGCCTGAAGAATTAATAGTAAAACTCAAGAGGCATGCAGAGCACGTGCCTCTTCCAATAGGATAGAAATGAGGGGGGAGGGGAGGAGGGGAAGGGCAAGAGGGGGAAGGGGAGAAGGGGAGGGGGAGGGGGGAGGGGGAGGGGGGAGGGAGAGGAGCAGCGCCTACTCCTTCTCTGGTGATGGTATAGCAGAAAGCTTGCAGAAGCACCCCTCAAAGTTGGGGGAACAACCTGTGATTGTAGCTCAGAGGTTGGCCAGTGAGGCATCCATGCATATTCAATAGAGTTCACAGAATTGGCAGAATAAATCCTCAGCTAGACTCCTTATTTATTCTTTCTTTTTTTTTTTAAATTAGATGCTTCCTCTGCTAGAGAGTCTTTGAAAGTGTCTTTCAGCTTAGAGGTACGTGTCAGAAGGGAAGTCTCCAAAGGGAAATCTCTCCCTCTCCGCCCCCCCAAAAAAACCTGAAGAAATAAGAAGCAAGCTTTGAATATTTATTTTTCAGTTTTTAGAAAACAGAACATGGTGGCATTGGTGGCTTGGCACCCGTCCTCTGTGTTTCCTTCTTAAGAACACACCTTCAGCTCAGATACTCTTTCATCCTTGATGCCCTGCAGATTCCCGGCCCCATGTGGGTACATTTGCTGCTGCGTTCCAGGATGGCTTTGGGAGGAACTGGGGCATGTTAGAAGCAGGGAAGTGGCCGGTTTTGTGGTGGGGTTTGTGTCTGCTCCTGTTCCCATGGCTGAGACTCGAGTCCCAGTCTTTTCCTCCTATCTCTTGCCATCCTGTGTGTCTCCTTCCTGTAGCTTTTGTTTGCGTAATGCATTTTAGAGAAAGCTATGAGGACCCCGGTATCGGGTCACCCCCAGTCTTGGCTGGTCCTCTTGGAAGCATCGTTGGGTCCTGCCTTTCTCTTCTGCAGTTTGTGACTGAGACAGTGAGTGTTGGTCCAAATGGAATGAACTAGTAAGTTCACATAGTGAGTGCCCACCTCACAGTGCTGGCCACTGCTCCTGATGCACTTGGCACACATCTGCTACATAATCTGAGCAGTATTGCCGATGAACACATCAGGACTAGTGCAGGCTTACAGGATGCTTACCACATCATTGTCTAAAGTGGGTTTGTATTGCCTCATTGAATACTCAATAACCTGAACACACACACACACACACACACACACACACACACACACACACACACACACACACCATTTCAGAAGCCTGGATATACGTTCAGATGCCACTGAACAGAATTGACCACATTGCAAGGGACAAAGTTGAGATTCGAACTCATCAACTCAACTCTGATGACACTAAACTATACCTGTTGAGTATTTGTAATCCAAACAACCTAAACCTGAAATGCTCCAAACTCGTTCCTTGAGCACTGGCACGATGCCAAGCGGACAGGTCCGTGTTTGATGCCTGTGGTAAGCGGGTGTTGCAATGCTAACAGCACTGTGTGAGGTCGCCTACATGACCTTGTGTATAAGATATTTAGGAAACAAGTGAGCTTTGTGTTAGACTCAGGCCCCATCCCCAAGGTAGCTCATTACATGCATCTGCAAATATTCCTAAGTCTAAAAATATTTGAAATCTAAAGCACTCCAGTCTTGGGATTTTGGATAAGGATTCTCAGAGACTCATATATAGTATTTATGCTTATTAGCTAGAGTTAACTTCACACTGCACATTTGCTTTTGGAGGATCCTGGATCATTTTGTACGTTTCCCTGTTCATTGATTAGTCAAGGGTCCTGTTAAGACAGACTGAAGAGATGGCTTAGTGGTTAAGAGCACTGACTGCTCTTCCAAAGGTCCTGAGTTCAAATCCCAGCAACCACATGGTGGCTCACAACCATCTGTAATGAGATCTGACACCCTCTTCTGGTGTGTCTGAAGACAGCTACAGTGTACTTATATATAACCATAAATAAATCTTTGGGCCAGAGTGAGCAGGGCTGGAGTAAGCAGACATCCTGAGTTCAATTCCCAACAACCGCATGATGGCTCACAACCCCCTGTACAGCTACAGTGTACTCATATACATCAACTAAATAAATAAATCTTAAAAAATAAGATGTGTGGGCGCTTAGACAACAAAGGGTACTGCCACCTGGGCAGCAAGCATAAAGACCCAAGGGGATGCCAGTTGTCATCCTCTTACTCAGAAGGGCCTCTCCACTGGTCATGACTTGCAGGATCTACTCCAGGTCTCCTGATCCAGGAGACCAAAGAGTAACATAGTCAACAAACCTTCTCTGATCAGGAACAGAATGGAAGACACTGCAGGAGGGCTCTTGCTTTGGTGAAGTGGTTTTCCACAATCAGGGCACCCCATGTTGAATGATGGGTTCTGCATTGCAGTGACTGTGGGTAGTCTCTTGGGTTTATTCCTGTTCATTCAGGGTAGTCTCTTGGGTTTATTCCTGTTCATTCAGAAGATGATGCTCTCTTACATACTGGTAAGTTCACCTCCAAAGCTGTCCTCATGTTTGTCTGACTCAGAAGGAGACAAGTAATACTGTGTTGTGAATATCGATATAAAAAGATTTGGGGAAAGTTTTTAAAGACATCCTCTAGAGAGAGAGAGATGTCAGTTACCAAAGGCTCTGATGCACACCCTTGTCCATTTGAACTACATGAACAGAACAAGCTTTTATTTAACTGATATAAAATATACTTCATTAATTTCTCTCCTTGAGCTGGCTTTCCATTACTTTTCTCCACAGAGTTGTATCCTATTACAATATGTTTAGGCTTGAACAGATTTTTCTGCTTGCTTGTAAAGATAGCAAGATCTGAAGATAACATAGATATTTGAAATTTTAGCTTCATCTTTAATTTTATGGAAGCATAAAACTTTAAGTGATAAATTTTACTCAACTGAGACATCACTAAATTTATCAGGATAGAGTTGAATTATTGTTAAGTTTATTAGGAAACTATTTCAGAGATCAATTGAGCTTTCAAAGAATTAGCTCACTTCTCTGTGGATGATTTTATTTACTGCTGGAGTTAAACTGGATTTAGCGCTGATTCTATTTCCAGTTTTACTTTTAATAAGCATGTCTGAGAAATTTTGCTAATGTTCACAGACAGAGAGACAAGGTCTCCTTTCAGGGTGGCACCTCTCCTTTTAATTCTTCTCAGGTTGTACACTAACATTCACATTTTATTGAGCACCAATAATTACGTTTTTATTTTTTGTGTGTGCATATGTGTGTGCACATGCAGTGTATTCATGTGTAAGTGCACATGAGTGTTTGGGTGTATCTGCCTGTGTTTGTGTGTATGTGTTTGTGCATGTGTGTATGTGTGTGTGCATGTGCCTGTATGTATGCATGTGTCTATGGTGTTTGTGTCTACCTGTGTGTGTGCCTGTGTGTGAGTATATGTGTATGTGTTTATATGTGCTTGCATGTGTGTATGTCTGTGTGTGTGTGTGTGTATGTGTGTGTATGTGTTTGTGTGTATGTGTGCATGTTCTTGCATGTGGTATGTGTGTCTACTTGTGTGTATGTGTGTGCCTGTTCATGCATGTGTATGTGTGTGTATGTGTTTATGTGTGTGTGTGTGTATATATATATATGTGTATGTGTGTGTGTCTATGTCAGTATGTGTATGTGGTGTGTGTATGTGTGTATATGTTTATGTGCGTATTCATGTGCTTGCATGTGTGTATATCTGTATGTGTGTGTATGTGTATGTGGTGTGTGTTTGTGTGCCTGTTCATGCAAATGTGTGTGTGTATATGTGTGTATATATGGTGTGTGTGTCTGTCTATGTGTTTGTGTGCCTGTTCATGCACATGTGTGTGTGTATGTGTGTATATATGGTGTGTGTGTCTGTGTTTGTGTGCCTGTTCATGCACGTGTGTGTGTGTATGTGTGTATATATGGTGTGTGTGTCTGTCTGTGTTTGTGTGCCTGTTCATGCACATGTGTGTGTGTATGTGTGTATATATGGTGTGTGTGTCTGTCTGTGTTTGTGTGCCTGTTCATGCACGTGTGTGTGTGTGTATGTGTGTATATATGGTGTGTGTGTCTGTGTTTGTGTGCCTGTTCATGCATGCGTGTGTGTGTGTGTGTGAGAGCTATAAGTGCACTCTGGCTATCTTCCTCCATTGCTCTTCATTCTGTTTCTTTCTTTTTTCTTTTTTTTTTTTTTTGCTGGAGTCACACCTAACCGGAACTCACTATTTCAGCATTCTTGCTCCACCGTGAGCTCCCCACGGTCCCAGTGCCTGTGTTACAGATACATGCTGCTTCATTCCACTTTGTGTGGATGCTGGAGATCAAAGCCAGACTCTCCCGCTTGTACAACAAGCACCTTACCCACTGACCCATCTTCCCATTCATGAGAATTACTTAGAGTGGCCTGCATGCTGACCTTTGATCAGGTTCACTATCACAATTCTTTAAATGAGATTCCTTGGAGACTAAGTGGATGTCTTAAGTGATGGCTTATCTAAGCATGCATGTTCTTATCATTTACAGTGGCCCAGACCAGGAGCTTTGCCAGGCTCTATCAATGGCTGTTAATTACACCTGCTACATTTTAACTTAAGCACACCTTGTTTAATGCAGATATATCTAGAAATGGTCGTGAAAACAAAAACTGTTAATTTCCTTAGTCAATGAGTATTTTAGATATGCATATGAAATACCTATTTATTATTCTGTGCTATTTATACTATATATATATAAAGAGAAGATTTAGGCTAATCAGTGACTAAGAGCTATCTGTCACATGATCTGCTGAGAAAAACAGTCTGCGTCAAAGCTGTCAATCAAAGAAGGTCTGCTGTCTACTGGAAAAGGCCCAACTTAGTTTTTAATTTCAAATAATTTCAGTTTGCATTTTTGAGGGAGCAATTTGAAATGCTAAAAAACAATGACAGATTACTTAAAGCAGGTTAGTCAGTTTTAAAGTAGGGTGGTTTTACAGGATTGTATTTTGTAACGACTTACAAAAATGACAAACTCGCCATTTCTCATTCATTCTTATAAACTCAACGCTGTGAGCACCTCAGCAGGGCTGAGATGTGAGTGAGAAGCTCGATGCTTCCTGTGGAATGTCTGAGAGTCTGTGAGCTCTGGTGTCTGGGAGAAATTAAGTAATCGTCATGCTCATGGCCCAGAGAGACAACTAAGTAGGTGAAGGTACTTGCCTCCAAGGATGACATTCTGGTTTCAGGGACCATGAGGTTGTACTAGGAACCTCCATGAGGATGGAGGAAAGAGAAAACCAACTTCTGGACAGTGACATCTTCCGCTAAGTACCATATCACGTATGCACCCTCCAAAATAAATAAATATACTAAAGATTTATGAAAGCAAGAATCATGATTATAGACATAAGGATTCAGTTACATGTGTAATTCCTATGTATTTGTAGTGCGTGTGTGTGTGTAAGTGTGTGTCTGTATGGGCCTGCACATGCAGGCCAGTGGTTGACACTGGGTAGTGCCCTCAATCATTCCCACTCTGCATTTTATTTTTTGAGACAGGATCTCAGTATGTAGACAGGGTGATCTGGAAGGCACAGAGACCAGCCTGCCTCTGCATCCCCAGTGTAGATTTAAAGACTTGGGTTCTAGCACCTGGCCTACCTTCTACTTTATTTGTGGGGAAGGAAGTTTGTCAGTGAAGCTTGGGCTGATGGGCTGTACTTATGAACATACTGCTTCCTCCCAGTTTTTTTTTTTTTTTTTTAGAAACTGAAGGGCAGAAAAGACTTCTGGGTGTCAAAATTCACCTCTATCTTTTTTTTTTAGCGCTGAGAGGTGGAGCGCGAAAGACGTGGAGATGCAGGCCATGAAAGAACAGATCGCATGCACCCTTAGCTCTTCTCATCCTCCCGGGGCCCGTGTTTTCTCTGGAATTGTTTCCTTGCGGGAGTGTTAATGGATTGGTTAATTTGTGAACAACACTCCTAATTGTATTAAATCTCTACAACCTTATTAAGCATTTGGTGCAGAATTAGAAATCAGTGTGCCAGTGGTTTGAGGGAGGGAAGGGGAGAGGGAGGCAGCTGGGGAATCTTGAGGCTAACAAGTACCTGGGCACTAATTAAGACCCTCTGGTCCTCCCCAATAAAACAATATGGGTTGGAAACCTCATGGTTGAAGGTTCAGAAGCATCTGGAAGCACAGGAGGCCGCTTTCTAAATGCTACTAAGGAGGAAGAACATGCCAGTCAGCCTGATGTTTTACTGTCTGTTTGGGTTTTACTTTTATTTGTGGGGGAAAAAAGAAATAAGCAAAAATTAGCATCTCAAGAGCCCTAGTTCTTTTTCTCCTGGTTGCTTGTGATTGTATTTTTCAACACCAGACTAGAGGTATTCGGTGCTTTGAGACAGAGAGGGAAACGGTTGCAGAAAATATAATTGGACCATGTCTATTTTGAAAACTGAAGATAATAGCCTAGAATATACTGATGTTTAAAAACCGTGCTTGACAGCTGCTTTCTTCTGCAAGCAAGAGGAATAAATTCAGCCTCTGAGGATGTTGTTTACTGTGCCTTTGAGCTGAGGCGGGGCGGGAGAAAGGGATGATGAGAGGTTGCTGGCCACCTCTGTGTGCCCTTCCTGTGTCCCCAAGGCTTGTCTGCATGTCCTCCTGTCTTTGCTGCACCTGTTCCTCAGCCCACAAATCACCAAGTTTAGTATTCAAGATCATGGCGGGGCAGTAATGGGACTCTCTGTATAATGTTAGGACACCTACCTGCTGGATTTAAAGTTATTTATTCATTGAATTTGTAAAGTGAGAAATACTAAAGTACTGTTAAGGATGCAAACCAGCTTAAGCCTGAACTGAAAAAAAAAAAGTGGTTGGCTTTCTCCTGATTTGATAACTCCCATGGATTCTAAACCTACAGTGTTCTCTTGTCAACATCATTTTGGATGCCATTAATGTAGGTCTCAAGGGACCTGATTATGCCCTGTGATTTTGGGTTGTAAAAAGAGCTGGTTTGACTGGAGCCTGCCTGGCTTCTTTCTCACCACAGGGCCACTGGACTCATTTCCTTTCCTCCTTGCCTCTCTGCCGTGCTATGAGGCAGCCAAGGTTCCCTCCTGAGAGTGAACCGGATGAGCCCACTGTATGCTGGTTTTTTGGTTTTTTTGTTTGTTTGTTTTTTGTTTTTTTCTTTTCAGCTTCTCCATCTGTGAGCTAAACAATCGCCATTCTTCTAAAAGTATCCAACTACAGGTATTTTGTTATAGCCACAGAAAACTGACTAATACAGTGGTAAAAACATAAGTAGAACAAAACCAGAAAGAGACGGAGGAGACATCGCCCTCTCTGCTTTCTGGGAACACTAACCGGTCACAAACTCATCCACCCTAGAGATACTCCAAAGGAGATCCTAAATGTGTCCTTCCCCCCGCCTTATGAGACCATCTTTCTCTAGGTAGCTTGTCCCGCTCTGAGCTAAGCCCACTGCTTGCCTGCAGTTTTGTGACACAGAGTCCCTGCTACTGTCTCTCCATACCAAGAGAAGCGGCTCCTAGGTCACTAACAACTTGTACTAACAAGGTGGCAGACTCATCATTTTTATACTGATGTGACTACGGAGTGCGTGGTCTACAAACTGGAGCGTTAAAATATTGGGATGTGTTATTTATATTGATATTGATGGTATTGATGATGAGAGTGATATTGATGGAGAGGGTGTAAAGAGCAAGGTTGAATCGGTAGGGCCAGAGGTGGTGAAGTGTGCACGTCAGTTTTCTCTTACTGTAACAGCAGGCTCCAAACAATCTACTTCAAAAAAGGGCCTGGGATATATGCACATGCTTTTAATCCCAGCACTTGAGGGCAGAGGCTGTAAGATCCCTGAGCTGGAGGCTAGCCTGGTCTACAAAAGGAAGTACCAGGGCTACATGTTTCAACCCATGGTTTTAAGCGGCTTCATTGCATGGCTGGCTGACATTGACCGAGTTCATTTGTGATGGGGTAGCACATCATAATGGAAGAAATTCTGGAGGGAACTGTTTGCCACATAGCTTTGATACAGAGGAGAAAGAAAGGTTCAGGCTTTCACTTTGAAGGCATGTTACCAGTACCCTAATGTCTCCTACATGCCCTGGCCTAAAGGAGCTACTGCTTCCAAACAGTGCTATGCACTGCGATGGAGCCTATAACCAAGGAGGCAAAATCCAACCCACAGAACAGGGCCTTTGGGAGGCACTTATCCAAATAGGGGTGGGACACGCCTTTAATACCAGGCAGATCCAAGCAGATCTCTCTAAACTCAAGGCCAGCCTGGTCTACATAGTAAGTTTCAGGACAGACAGAGCTACATAGTGAGATACTGTGTTAGAAAAAAAAACAAACAACAAACAAAAAACAAAAAACCCAAAACATGAAAAATAAACAAACAAACAAACAAAAAACCGCCAACCAAACCAAACAAGCCAAAAACAAAGTAACCATGGCAGCCAGAGCGGGAGGTCAGCTACACCCTGTGCTTCCAGGACCTCCTGCAGAGGGCTGGGGAGCTCTCCTGCATGCTCTCCCTGCCTGTGAGAGGAGCTAAGGCCCACGGCTGCCCCTAAAACTTGGATTTGAAATGAACCAGGCCTGCACGGCAGGTTCCTTCTGTCTCCTTTAGCTTTCCTATACCCTTGTAACTGTTTAAACAGGTTTCCTGTAGCTCTCCAGTCAGGTAAATATATAGGATGCATCCCTGAGTACAATTGTATGGCAAGGAAATTGTGCAAACGGATGGTTTAGTTAATAATTGCCAGTGCGGGCATTCTCTTCCTCCGCCTTCCCTGCCACCTCCCCCTTAATTGGTTGAGTATTAATAAACTCATGGTTTGTTTCAAGGGCACGGCTAGTTTTTAATGGTCTTACAGGAATCTCGGGGAAGAAAGCTAAAGAATTAGCATAATAAATAATTATTGCTTGCAGCATTTTTTTGTTGTTAAGATAATAAAATGTTAAAAAGCAAGCCACTTGAGCAGAAAGTAATTGCCCTGACAAGGCACACAGGCAGTGTTCACAATACAGGAGCCCTCCCCTCCTAGATCCCCACCTCACATGCGCACTACCCCCCATTATGGAAATATACTTTTTCTATCAACAGGGTAGAACGAAACTCCAGGCTTCTAATTAATCTTAGCTGACGTTTGATTTTTATACCCAAGCTCAAGGCAAGGGGTTGTACGTCGCCCCCCTCTCCCCGAGCACATGGCCAGAGGCAAATCTCTCCATTAATGTCACTTTGCATCTGTGTGTCTCCTGGCGGCTGCCACATGCCAGTCATTAGTGTGTGAGCGATTACACATGTCCACTTTCCACCCGCCGCTTCCCTGTTTGAGAAGACAGCATGAGAAGGATTTTTACTCTGTAAGCCTTTAACCTCCAACCTCTGGATTAATGACATAAAGAGGACGCTTTGCAGATTTTCAACTTGCCTTTCCTTACCTGTTCCTTACCTATGGTGGATCTCAGTACCTTACTGAGGAAAGCCATTTACTCACCGTTTACCAGTGTGTCCTGTAAGAAACAGAGAACTAAGGTGTCCCTATAAGGATTAGTGGGAAGGGAGTTATTGAGCTGAGATTTGAACAGAACTTCTTAATAATTTTTTTTCTAGAGTTAGAGAAGTCTTTGAAAATAGAATTAAGAGATTTTGTATCTACTGCCTTGGTCTCTACTCCAGTTCCAAACCTGGAAATGTTAGGGGTATTGTAGATATTTTTATCGTGTGGGGAGGGTCAGGGTGTGTGTGTGTGCTTAAATTTACAGAGTGGATATTGATATTGGTTCCACTTAGCTTAATGGGAGTGATAGGGAATAGAAAAAGCACATGCGTGTAGGTTACAGGACTGCAGACATGTGGGTAAGAGCATGTGCTCTGTGTGAACCTGAGCTCAGATCTTCTGATCCCATGTAAAAAGCTGGGCATGGTACGCATATGCTGTAACCACCAGGCTTCCTGACCACTAGCCTAGCTCCAGTCAGGATCTGTGAGAAAACCGGGTCTGAAATGAGTAAGGCAGAAAGTAACAGGATACCTGATGAAATGCTGTTCTTCTCTGGCTTCTGAGCTTATACATAGGGACTCCCCACCCCCACTCCCTGCACAGCCTCCTCTACCCCTCCCTCACCCCTCCTCCAACCCTCCCTGCGGACTTCGAATCTAGAGATGCAGGAAGTCTCTGTGTGTGTGTGAGAGAGAGAGAGAGAGAAGACCATTCTCCTTGTCACTCTGAGGTCCACACAGGTATTGCAGTGAACAATGCTTTCTTGCTCTCACCTCTGTGGCAATGTGCCAGCAATGTGCCAGCCCTTTTTATTTCTTCTAAATTGAATTGAAAGCCATTCTATCAGAGCTGAAGATGTTTCATGGCTTGCTTTCACTCCAGGACCAGAATCTGTGTATAAAACAAGGTTAAAAAAAACCATAACACCTCTTCAACGGTCATCCCCTAAGACCACTCCTCTACCCTGGATATCTATAGATCATAGTGACTCCTGCAGTTTGTGAGGTCAATAGTAAACGAGGGGCAATGTGCAAGCACCATGACGTTGACTTCATTCATTGCCCATTCACTGATGTCTATCAGACCTTTTTCCAAGGGTGTAGACAGGGCCTGGTTTAGATCCAGAGTCATATTCTGTAGATGAGGGATGGTTTTTACCCCGGGTGGAGCAGGTATGGTCCAGGGAGTCACTATGTCTATCAAATCTCAGAAAAGGAATCTTTCTATGTGCTTCAGAGAGGGAACTGACCCCACAGTGCCCTCTAGGTAAGGGAACTGGTTGATCCTGGGAACAAATGAGTTTTTAACAGTTTTTGACATTAGGTATTATGGGATGCCATTCAGGCAGTTGTCTACTCATAGTACGATATTTAGCCACTAATTTTAGGGGTTGGGGTGATCATTAGATAAAAGTTGTTTATGAACAGGGTGTTGTGATAATGACATCCTAGGAGACCCAGTGTGCAGGAGATGACTGGCAGGTCCTATGCATCTTGCAGGGGAGTTCCAGATGCCTGCATTAAGAAAAAAGTGGGAGCCGGGCGGTGGTGGCGCACGCCTTTAATCCCAGCACTTGGGAGGCAGAGGCAGGAGGATTTCTGAGTTCGAGGCCAGCCTGGTCTACAAAGTGAGTTCCAGGACAGCCAGGGATACACAGAGAAACCCTGTCTTGAAAAACTAAAAAAAAAAAAAAAAAGAAAAAAGTGGGGCCTACAGATTTCACTGGTGATGTAGCTCCATCCTCTCTTTATCAGCTCACTGACGGTAATAGCTGATGGTCTCCTAATTGTTCATATAATCAATATTTGGCCTCCCTTTTCAATTTTTACCTGTTAACTGAATCTTTGGATTTGCACACACATTTTTTTTTTTTTTGCGCTAAAGACTGAGGATTCCTCTCTCACCAAGATGATAAGAAAACTGAACATTTTTGTAGCCCTTTGGGTCCTCACGTAGTTTCTTGACCTTGAGAATAGCTTTTTAGAGAAAGAGATGCACCAGAGTGGCCTACTGCAAACCCTGCATGTGAATACAGGCCAGCCTTTGGGGCCCTTGACCTGGGTTCTCTACAGCACTGAGGCACCTCCAACCTGAAAGCCTTTGTGCCCTGGACTGCGTCAATGGGACTTCGTGTTTCTAAACTATCATTGAGAGAAATTGCCATATAATTAGCCCGAGGTTTTAATAAGCTGCATCTGGACATTTTAATAGCAGCATTATAGCTTTTACTTAACTGATGTTTTAGTCCATAGTGGTAATTCTGTAGTAGATATTGAGATGGAGAAGTGAGCCAAACAGACCCAGCCTACGTTTTCATGGTTTGGTCTCTATTTCTGAAGGGTGACATTGTTTCTAGAAAGTACGGATGATGGCTTGACCTTATCAGGGAGAACTTTCTGGAAGAAGTCTCCCATCCTCTCTTCTCTCTTATGTAAAAAATAAATATCTATATATGTCTGTCTGTCTGTCTCTATCTATCTAATCTATCTATCTATCTATCTATCTATCTATCTATCTATCTATCTATCTATCTATCATCTATCAATTATCTGTCTCTATCCATCTGTCTGTCTGTCTATCTATCTATCTATCCATCCATCCATCATCTATCATCTGACTGTCTGTCTGTCTATCTATCTATCTATCTATCTATCTATCTAATCTATCTTCTATCTATCATCTATCTATCTATCTATCTATCTATCTATCTATCTATCATCTATCAATTATCTGTCTCTGTCTGTCTGTCTGTCTGTCTGTCTAATCTGTTTATTTATTATCTCCTTGTGCTGGCGACTGAACTTAGAGCCTGCCACTGAGCTGTGGCCCCAGCTCTTTACAGATGAGTTTTGAGACCATCATGTTTGGTGCAACAGGTAGACTGTGTCAAAGAAAACATTACAGAAAAGGCTCCCCCTACATGTCTGGGGCAAACTAGGAGAGTGAATACTTACATGCTGAAATGTGGGGCACAGCTGCTGAGCTCCCAAAGCACTAGACATTGCCACAGTGGCTCGAGAGGGAACCAAGCACACTGGACTGTCATATAGTACGATCGGGGTCACAGTTGCCCATACGCTATCGTATTTTTCTTTCTTTACTTCTAATTGTTGACATTTTTCACTAAATATATATTCCCCAATGGGTTTAAGTAGACACACTGGTGGCCAAACTTATTGAAACAAACTAACCTGACAAGCAAAAAATACTAATTGACTATGTCTCAGTGAAAATCCTCTTTGCCATTGTTGAGAATATGGGCTACTTTGTCTCTCTTTCCAGTCAAACACTAATTATTGTGCCTTTTTTTCTTTCTTCTCCACAATCAAGTGTGCTATGCTAGGTGTGTGTGTGGGGGGGGTGCATATCTGTAGTCCCAGCATGTGAGGGGCTGAATCAGGAGAGTTGCTGTTTGAGGCCAGCCTTGGCTACACTGTCTCAGGACAACCAGGACTACATAGTGAGACCCTGCCCCTCCCCACTCCTCCAGGATCACATGACCATCCCAATGACCGCATCCCAGTAGATATTTTGCACCATATAAATCTCAGGTTTAATTGAATTCTACCTGAACTGAATAACCTGTGTACATATTAGACACTCATTTTTTTCAACCAAGTCACGAATTCCACAGGTTATAGTTGGGAAATGTCCTTTACCCTTGAAAATTGTTGCTAGCAATAATTTCATTATGTGAATAACCTTTTAAAAAGGGATTTATATGTTTATCTTGAATTCAATTGTTTCAGAAATAATTTGGTTGAAATATGTCTTTATATCACAATCCATTACCTTGATTTGTGCTATTTCTTTGTCTAGGAATTCTGTTAGTAAATAGCATCATTTTTGATAATTTGAGAAAAATAGAGAAAAGCTTGTAAGCCTCCCAGTTAGTATTAACACGTGGTTCAATTATTTCCTTCCAGCTTGTCCAACATTTATGTGTTTTTTTTAAAATTATAATCATAGAATTCTGTATCTTTCTGTCAGCTTAACCTTACATTATGATGCTTTGTTATGTTACTCATAAACTACACTTTTCTCTGTCCTGGAAGCCTCCCAAGAGCATATCCCCCCTGGCTGCAGAAATGCACTTTGCCTTTGCACTGGCCACTGTGCTGGAGGCTGGTTTGTGCTATCACTGCAGTCTTTAAGAGTGTACCAGCTTTTTTCACAGTTGTAAGCTGCTCTGATCCAGATCACCATTAATATCTTACAGACTGAGCATCCTGTATTGAGAACTGTCTGAATAGCCCCAAACCTTAGACTCCGAGGTCCATATTGGTCATCAAGAATGTGGGCTTTTCAGGTTATGGATCTATGGATGGAACCTATACGGAGATCTTCCTCAAATTCACAAAACTCTCAGCTCTGAAAACACTTTAACCCTAAACATTCTAAAAGGAGTCCTCACCTCATGGTGATGTTCTTATAAACTTTGCCCAAACTGTTATCATCCACAGTCAAATCCTAAAGAAATACAAGAGATATTTCGGTATCTTCCAGAGTTAGACAAAGAGATGATTTATCTGAAATTGTATCGAAAGCTATAGGGTCTCTGCCTTTCATGTTTGTGTCTTGACTAGTCCTGTTTCTTCTACCAGGTTTTTCACCCCATATTTGTTTGTAAGAATGTCAGTAAGCCATTCCTTCATTCCAGAATATTTTCCTTATTTTCTGGGGGGGGGGCTGTTTTTATTGCATGGCAGTTTCCTGACACAGATATACTTACCTGTGAGTAGAAAGTGGAATAGCTAACTGCTTCTGTGATCGGAGGTGGAGCCCAGAGAGCTGTTGATAGAGAGCCACAGAAAGGGACTGGAAGGAAACTGTTTTCCCATCTCCCTATGCGGCTGCCCTATCTTGGGCATAGAATCTTGGGGCTAATGATAGTCTATCTGTGGGTCCACAGATGTGTAACTCAAGTATCCGTGGATAGCCTGTGTGGCCAAGTTAGTGTAAAATGCTAGATCGGACATACATAAGCATGACACCTACCTGCAAAGGTTTTGTACTCAACCACACTATTTAAAGGAGAAAGTGAGTTTGTAAAGAGAACATAAATATATATAAATATATTTATATCTATAATTTATATAATATATAGATTATAGATGGGAAGCTTCTGCCTGGCAGCCGTGCACATGGGATGGCTCCTGGTCATGTGATAAAGCACCTATAGATAATTCAACTTCAATTTAGTGAATGTGAAGGGCTGGGACCTGGAGCAGGACCATTTGAAAATGCCTCACACCAACACAAGTCTATAATCCAAGTCTTGGTAGCCTGTGATGGGAGGCTTGTAAGTTCGAGACTAGCCTGTGCTACCAGGTGAAACTTGGCTCAATAAACACCCACCTTCCCAAAGAACTTATTTCTTCAAATGGGATGTTTTGCATGTTCAAAAAAAATGGCACAGAGAAGGAGTCTTTTTGAAATTAGTGAGAAGTGCTAAGAATAATTTTAGATCAGATTATTGAATTAAAAATAGTTTTTGTAAAAAAAAAAAAACCAAAAAACCAAAAAACCAAAACCAACCAACCAAACAAACAAAAACCACCAAGACTCCAACAAAAGGCAATTGCTTCATTAGAATCCAGATACGTATCACTTGGCATTTCTTGGTTTGGGACTCTCTGACTAAGAAAATCTTGGATTCCCCAGAGCTCATATGCTTATGACTGCAACCAGTTCTCACCCTGTAAGCAACCTGGAGCTTGCAGGTGCTATGTAAGGACATCTGGCTGAGTGCTTGCGCTCGATCTGAAGTTCCCCACGTTTGCATAGGCACCTTTGCCTCGGGACAACCTTGACACAGGGGAGCACAGGTAGGATTCTGAGGTCGTAATGAGCATGCTTGGAGTGGGGTGAGCAGTCATGCCCTCATCTGTACAGATGGATCAAGTCAATGCACGTCTCTGCACCTTTTCTGGAGTTTGAACACAGAATTTGTGGATGTTTGTCAAGCATTCTGCCACTGAGTTGAAGACTCTAGACATAGTACTCAGTCCTTTGGGATGAGGACCAGCAGAAGTGTTTCAGGGAGTTTTGTTTAAAATGATGCCAGTCACCCGTTATTTTGTAACAGTTTCTAGTCGTAGAGCCTTGCTGTGGTAATTCTATTGTTGGTGTCAGCTCTTTTCTTGGGAGAAGTGTTTTTAGCTTATTCAACTTTTGCCTCCTGTTAATTTTCTTTCTGCTAAATATTGCTTTTATCTTCGCTTTCTATTTACTTATTTTAAACAGGCTATTTTGGCTTGAGAACAAAGTTTCTATTTTTTTTTTTAACGTATAAATATAAAACAGCACAGAGTAAGGAAACACCTGCTTGCCTCTTGGTTCAGGAGGCAACTTCCTGGGCAGAAAAAAACTTTTTTTAGAGGGTGCCTTGGAATAGCCAGAACTTTGCCCATGTTGGAACATTAACAAAAGGCTTTGGGATAAAGTTATTCTAACTCCTTGAATACTTTAATCAAGTGTTTTGGGAGGTCTGTCTTCAATTCAATCAGAAGGGCTTTTCCACTGTTAGTGAAGAGATGCTCCTCTTCCAATGGATGTCACAAGCAGGTGTCCTAAGGGGACATTAATGGCAACAAAAGATCTCAAAACCGTGATGCCCTCACTGGGGAGATGCACTCCCTGCGGCTTCTATTTTAACCTCAGCAGTTTGAGGGAGACATGCAGCCCCACATGTGGAAACCTCTCTTGCACTTACTGTCTCTACTGTACAAATCATTACCCTCTGCTGGTGCATCAGTGCCCTGGGGAGGGGAGGGGTGGGGGTACTGTAACCCAGTACCACAAACTTACTGTTTTAAAATGAGAGAAGTTATTCCCTCATGCTTCTATGAGGCTTAACAGTGCTTGCTGGCAAGGTTTTAGGAATGAGCTGATCCTTATTCCTGGGGTTGTGGACTGCAGAGAAGCCTTGGTGCCCATTGGCTTGTGTCTGCATGCCTCAGGTCTCTGGCCATCAATCACCTCCTCTCTCTCTCTCTCTCTCTCTCTCTCTCTCTCTCTCTCTCTCTCTCTCTGTCTATTTTTGTCTCAGTCTCTGTCTCTCTCTCTCTCTGTCTGTCTGTCTATCTTTGTCTCTGTCTCTGTCTCTCTCTGTCTCTCTGTCTCTCTCTCTCTCTCTCTGTGTGTGTGTGTGTGTGTGTGTGTGTGTGTCCGTCTCTGTCTCTCTGTATGTATGGACCGTATGCATTCCAGGTTGGCCTTGAACACACCCTTTAGCCAGTGATGACTTTGGATTTCTGATTCCCTGCTTCCACCTCCTAAAGCTAGGGTTACAGACCTGCACCACTAGGCCTGGTAAGTACACGGCTGGAGAGTCAGCTGAGGATTTGCTACACACCAGGCAAGCCTTACTACCCACTGGGCCATATCTCTAGCCCCTGGGCTTTTCCTTTAAGCATTCTGGTGACTGGATATAGTAACCTCCAAGACAATCTGAGATTGTTTCCTCCTCTGAGGAGCATCAGCACAAATACTATGAGTTTTACAAGTTCCAGAGAGAAGGGCTTGATGTCTTTGGGTGAGCACCAGTCATTCAGTCTGTGATGTCTGGGAGGTAATGATTTACAAGACCATTATTCATTACATCATCCCGTCCATAAAACAAGCTTGTGGCACTTTGTTAGTCTGATTTCTGCCCAGAAATCTTTGATATAAAGGAAATAACACGACTACAGCAGAGATATTTAGGTCCCTACTCTGTCAAGAACTGCAACACACACACACACACACCACACACATACACACACACACCACACACACACACACACACACACACACACACACACACACACACACACCAGGAGAGGGGCACACTGAGCCTGTTGTAATGACTATGAGATGAGAACATGTTTGTCCTGCCAAGTTCTACTGTAAGAGTTCTTGAAGTCTCCATACAGTCCATGCTCTTAGACAGGGCTGCAGAAGAGAGCCTTGCTCGGGTCAGGGCTGGGTCAGTACCTTGGTGATGAAACCTTAGCCAGCTTAGTCCTTTTCAGTCACCTTTGGCTCGTTGTGACCGAGAGAAAGGAAAAAAAAGAAGAAAAACATCAAAAGGCCATCGAGAGACTTTAGACAAAGACTTAGTAGGCTTTGACTGCATTTAACATTGATGTCGGACTTATTTGGAAATTTGTTTTTGAAAAAGCCATGTATAAATAAACCGTAATAAATAATATAAACATAAAATGTTATCACTCCCGAAGTCTATTTCTCCTCGTGCTACGACCATACTACCTTAAAATTAACTTGCTGGAGTAAAAAGTGTTTTTCAGGGATTGGAAAGATGACGCAGTTGGTAAAATATGTGCCATGCAAGTGTGGGGACCTACGTGTGATCGCCAATAGCCACAGACAAATGCCATTCCTGGCAGCACACACATCTGATCCTGGCCAGCCAGTGTAGCAAAATTGATGAACTCCAGGGTCAATGAGAGAAACTCTTTAAGATAAGAATGAGGAAACTCAATGTTCCTTAAGGCTACATGTCGGTATGCACATGTGCACACACACACAAACACTCACATTCACATATGGGCACACACGCACTAGACTCACACACTCATATATACACACACTTACACTCATACACATACACACTCAAATACACACTCACATATGCACACACATGCTCACATACTCACATACAGGCATACATACTCACATACAGGCATACATACTCACATACAGGCACACGCACGCACATGCACAAGCACATGCACACACACATATACATTCACGTGCATGCACACTCACACACATTCACATGTACACACTCACACACATGTACACACACATGCACACATACGCATACATTCACATGCACACACTCATATACTCACACACACATGCACACACACTCACACATACACACATGTATACTTACACACATGCACAGTCACACACATTCACATGCACACACTCTCACACACATTCACATTCACACACTCAAACACACACTCACACACACACACACAGAAAAACACACACATGCATACACACATATGAACATAAGAATACATGATACTTAGTGCTTCACGGAGTTTATTTTTCAGTTCCTGGCATTAAAAAGCATTAGGAGAAAAAGAGAAGGCTTCCTTAAAATTCTAAGAACTATATCATTGAAATCTCACGCTCTCATTTAACTCTCTAATAATTTTTAACTTTAAATAAAGGAAGTACTTGGAGATTTTCGTTGGTTGTGAAATTTACTGAGTTGCTTGGAGCACCAAGAGAATGCCTTCTTACCACTCCAGTTTTAGAGTCCTGGTGAGTTCCTCTGTAGTGTGTTTGGGTGCTAAGTGGTTCCCAGGACCAGTCTGAACCTCTTCCTGGCCTTGGGCTGGCTGCTTGGCTTCATTCCCCCTCACCTGGGCACCAGCATGATCTAGGTAAGGCAAGTGGCTCTCCACAAGGATGCCCTTCCCCGGTCTTCCCTCACCTCTCTGCTTTGCTGGCAGGATTTATGTTTGTCTGAGATCCTCTGCCTCTCTCTTCCTCCACCTTTACTTCTAAAACTGCTGGTTGGTAGCACTGGCTTTCAAAACAAGTGAACCTCCTGCTTCCCAGCTCAAAATTGGTGTTTTTTATCCTCTCCAGGTCCTTGCTGCGGTGCACACAGTAGCCTGTGGAGCCCGCTAAGCCTGCTCTTCACAATGGAGCATTGATCCCTGTGGCCCTGTGACACCCAGCTTGTACAGTAAACACTCCTTCTGGCCAGGACACAATTTCAGTGGGTTTAGAGCTGACACACTGGCTGTAACAAAACCAAGGGTTTGCTTCATCCAAACCTCATTCTTTACAGAGGGGTGTTCAGCTACCTTAGAGACTTTGATACCAACACAACAATTTATGAAATCATTACATTGGATCAGATATGCTATTCTTCCCTTCTTATGTACAAAGTGGTTTTCGGTTGACGTATTGATCTATCCAGTTACTGGCACTGAGCCTGAGCCATTTATTCTTTCTTTTTGGGATTTACCAAAATTGCCTCTCTCTTTTTGGGTGACCAAAAAAAAAAAAGTATGAAGAATTCAGGTTGTCAATGAGTTGTTCCAGCTCTTTTCATGCCTAGCAGGGCTTCAAGCTAAATTGGGCACCCCTGGAGACCGGTAGAGGTTCAGAGGGCTCACAGGGAGACCACTTGCCAAATGCAGGATGTACGGCGAGGGGAATCATGGTGGGTCTGGATGTGGCTGCTGCTCTTCTAAAGAAACAGGAGACTTGTGCGGAGATATGCCGAGATTCTGTGCCAGGAGAAATCATGTCATGAAATCGGGGAGACTCAAGATGTCTGTTTCTTTTCTACTGAACCTGCAGGGGTCTCTCAGGGGGCTGCCTGGGCGGATGGGGGAGCATTGATTGCTTCCGGGATATTAAGCATTGGTGATGCCAAGCTTATGATTATGAAAGAAAGCGTGTATGGAGGAGAATGAAACAAAGGAGCTAACGTTCTGACCTTACCATGGTGTGAGCTGTGCATCTGGCCTGGCCTTCATTCCATGCAAAGGACAAGAGGAGGTTGGGTACCTGAAGGTTGTAGGGAGGGGTTCTGTGCATCTTCCTTGGAAGCTTAAGGAATGAAGCGGACACCAGGGGTGGAATACTGTCTTCTAACTTATTGTTGGGTGGCGTGGTATGGTCACTCTGATGGTCGTACCTTTCCAAGGCCAGACACACAATGATCTTCAGGGTTTGTCATGCTGAGTTTGTCCTTGCACCACCAAGGAAGGGGTTGGCTTTTCTCTCTCGGTTTTAACGGCAATACCATTTGGAACATTGAGGAGAAATTCTTGTGTAACACAGATTAATTTTAGTTTTTTTTTTTTAAATTACCTTATGTGTCTGGATGTTTTGCCTGTGCTGTCTGTGCACCACAGGTGTGTTTGGTGCCCATGGAGTCCAGAGACACTGACTCTGAGAGAATGTCACATCCTCTGGAACTGGAATTACAGATGATTGTGAGCTGACCTGTGGGTGCTGGGAATTGAATCCAAGTCCTCTGGAAGAACAACCGGTTTTCGTTGTTGTTTGTTTGTTTGTTAAATTTACTTATTTATTTTATGTATACAAGTACACTGTCGCTGTCTTCAGACACACCAAAAGAGGGCATCAGATCCCATTACAGATGGCTGTGAGCCACCATGTGTTGCTGGAAATTGAACTCAGACCCTCTGGAAGAACAGCCAGTGCTCTTAACCACAGAGCCATCTCTCCAGTTCAAGATAAAATTCTAATAGGAACCACTGGGAAATCACCACCTACCATACCCGAGAGAGGCCATTTACAGAAAAACAGTGATAAAAGTCTTAAAATTAGCTGTTGTTTGTTGTGCCATCCTTATTTATTTTAGAACTCGCCCACCATGGCAAAACTTCTTCCCTCCCAACTTGGTTGCTAATTTTATAGTGAAAAAAAATCAGAACAAATATTATTGCTACTTTGGTATTCTTTTCTCCGCTAGGCATGTAGGGAGGACAAGGCGGAAGACAGTGTGTTTTATCTGACCCTCAAAGTAGATAGAGCAAATCTCTATTACTTCTAGGATCGGTACCCAGTCATGCTGCAGTCAGGTGAATGGAGTGAATTCATGGCAACAATGCATGGTTTCCTGATGATGGACTCTATCCAGGAGAGTCTGGGACTAGAGATGCACCACAGCCTGGCTCTGGTTCCATTTCAACATCATGCCTTACAGTGTGGTCTGTTGAGATATGCCCCTTCTCTGTGCCTTGCTGCTCATGACAGTTATACAGTAAAGAACTACAGTATAATTGTGTGTGTGCATGTGTGTGCGTGCGTGTGTGTGTGCATGCGTGTGCGCGTGTGTGCGTGCGTGTGTATGTGCGTGCGTGTGTGTGTGTGTGTGTGTGTGTATGTGCGCGTGCATGTGCGTGTGTGTGCGCGTGTGTAATCTAGGACATGCATGTGGAAGCAAGAGGTTGACTTTATATGTTTTCTGAAGTCACTTTCCCCTTTCTCTTTTGAGGCTTCTTAACCTAGAGCTAAAGATTTGGTTAGACTGACTTGCCAGTAAGACCCATGCACCCTCCTATGTCCTCTGTCCCCCGGGGCTAACCTCATAGGCATCAGCTGCTGCACCCCGACGTTTCCACTCGGTGCTGGGGACCCCAGCTGAATTCGTCATGTTTGTGTGTTAATAGTACAGTTTTACTAACTGAGCGCTTCTGTACTCTGAGCCAGCCTCATCTGGTGGAGGTCAGCTCTGGTTGTAGGGGAGTGGTCCATGCTAATCTTTCCGCTGTTAGGTTTCAAGTTGCGGCTGCCTCCTGACTGCTAAGATGTCACTTACTTAAAATAGGCAGGCTTGAATCTGCTTCTGCATGCTCTGCCTTCTCCAGAGCACCATGCATCCTCTCAGTATCTAGGAGAATCCCAGCAGGGCTGCCTGCCATGGAATCCTGAGAACCCCACAGTGGGGGCCAGCCAGCCCATTCCTGCTTTCTCCATACTGCTGCCTGCCAAAGGCTTTGTAGGGGAAAGGGACCCGGTCCTTATGTCACCTGTTGCTGTAATGACTGCAGCTTTGAAGTCTTTGCTTCTTTTGTTAACAGAGGCACTGAGACTACAGAAGCTGCCAGGAGAGGTGTCACACTGACTGCCTGGCACATCAAAGGGATTTGCCTCCTTTCTTTCAATTCATTCTCTCTCTCTCTCTCTCTCTCTCTCTCTCTCTTCCTCCCTCCCTCCCTCTTCCTCTCTCCTCTCTCTCTCTCTCTCTCTCTCTCTCTCTCTCTCTCACTCACTCTCTCTCTCTCACTCTCTCTTTCTCTCTCTCTCATTTCTCAGAAACAACAGACTAGAAGTTATGAGCATGTTGAGGTAGGTTGGGCCAGAGTAGCATGGAAGGTCTAGAGAGACAAAGGGTGATTTTCCTGGATTTGTCCATTCAGTTTCATGTTGGGTCAGCCACTGCCCGTTCCTTGCTTCTAATGGAGATTCCAAAATAAGGTTTCTACTATTTTCTAACATTACGTCTTAATGAAAATTTTGTATTTTAAAGAAAAAATGATCTTGTTGCTCTGACGTTATAGTAATAAGCCATGAGATGGAGAACTTCATCTCCTACTTGAAGTTCTATGTAGAGCAGTGGACTTAACACCAGTGCGTTCTCTCTCTCTCTCTCTCTCTCTCTCTCTCTCTCTCTCTCTCTCTCTCTGTGTGTGTGTGTGTGTGTTTGTGTCTGTCTGTCTGTCTGTCTGTCTGCCTGCCTGCCTGCCTGCCTGCCAGTCTGTTTGTTAGTCTCTGCCTTTGCGTGCGCACACACACACACACATACACACATATAAGTATGTGTGTGTTTCTCTCTCTGTCCATCTCTCTCTGTGTACATGTGCTCACACATAAGTACGTGTGTATTTGTGTGTTTGTGTGTATGTTTATGTTTGTGTGTGTGTGTGATGTGTTTGGGTGTATGTTTTTTGGTGCATGTCATATGCATACATGGTCAGAGGTAAATGCCAAGTCTCTGCCTAAGAGACCTCTTTCTTATTTGTTTTGAGAGATGTCTCTCACAACCTGAGCTAGCCTTTGAGCTCCAGAGGTGCTCTGTCTCTGTCTCTCCAGCATTGGGTTTACAGATATTGCCATGCCTGGATTTTAATGTGAATTCTAGAGGTTCAAACTCAGATCTTCATGCTTGTGAGGAAATACTTTTCAGAGTGGCCACTCTCCCAGGCCTTCCAGTGAGCTTCTACACCTCAAAAGCAGTGGTTTCCAACCTGTGACTCTCGATTCCTTTGGTCCTTTGGGGTGCAATGACCCTTTCACAGGGTTGCCTAAGATCACTGGAAACACAGATATTTACATTATGATTCATAACAGTAACAAATTTACAATTATAAAGTAGCAAAGAAATAATTTTATGGTTGGGAGTCACCACAACATGAGGAACTGTATTAAGGGGTTGCAGCGTTAGGAAGGCTGAGAACCTCTGCTCTAAAGTGAGAACAGGTAGGAGCCAGATCCCAGCCTCCGGGCTTTGGTGGCACTGGTGTGAATTTACACACAGAATTCTGCTTTCTTTGGATTTTGTCACCTAACCCTGAACTTCGGGATCAAGGTGCTAAGTTTTTCCAGGTGGGGGCTGTGTTCCTGTTCTTGGGGTCCATCCTTGTGCCAGACTGATTAAGGACAGATCTAACTGAAACCTGCTCTTCTTGGAGAGGTGAAAATCTCTAGGAACTTTTGTGTGGTTAGGAACAGTTCAGGAAACTTTAGAAGGGCCCCTGGAGCAGGGGTGAGGGCTGGGTGAGGTAAGAGTTGAGGAGAGGACATATTTCCCAGTTCGAGAGGATGCAGAGAACGGTAACAGTCCTAGAAACATCTGAAAACTGGTCAACCAGTATGGGCTGGTCCATGTAAGGCCCCTTCTGGTTGATGGGCCAGAGGTGATGTGGGCAGGTATCATGGTGAGCGAGCCCAAATGCCTTCAGCATGGCTGTGTGCCCCCACCTCCCAGGGCATGCTGAAACTATTATTAAATGATTACACATGCTTCTTCATTCTGTCCTGATGTATGTCCTCTAGCCTGTGTCATTTGAAGCTAAAAGTAATCCTCTTGTCCGTAATGAGCATTCCTGAGATCTTCCTGTCCAGCCTCCCTTGATAGTTGGGTCTTTTGACTCTATAATGCCATTGAGTGTGTTGTTACACATGGTGGAGGGCTTCTTCATAACAAGACAGAGTTCTTGCTTTACCATCCAAGGGGCAGTCACATCCATCCTTGGCTGAATGTCCCAGGGAACAGCTGTAAGTGTTCTGTCCCGCCACTGCTCATCCCTGCCCCTCTTAGAGGATCAGAGTTCAGTGCACCTCACAGCTTCCCATTTAAAATAAGAGGAACGCTGCCTGAATAATAAGACCTCAGTTTAGGAAGTGGACTTGTACCAGACCAACAAACAACACACCACGTGTTCCTCACCTCCTGTTGAGGCCCTTACCACAGGTATCACCTTTACTCAAGAAAACAAAAGGCAGTTTCCTGTTGACAGAATGAGTGGGTCTTGTGAGCCTTGGCTAGTCTTGAATTTCTGGTCACAGTGAAGGCCAAGATGGTGCAGGTGTGGTAGGGTAGGCCGAGCAGTCTCATGGAGAAGTGGGAGTGTTTTCTGTTCATCTCTGATGTTTTTAGGGAAGTGGCCTCACCTGCTGGTGAGAATTTTATGAAAGGTGTTTGCTGAGTGGGGTTGAGCACGTGTTTGAGCACGTGGCTGGAGATAAGAGTTTTGTTAACTTTGTTTCTTTGGGTAGCTTTAAACAAATATTGACACTATTGTGTCAGTGTTCTGGGTAGGGGAGCCTCTTAAGAAGAGTAGCAATGGTTATAAACCACAGCTAGGCTTCACTTGGCTTAAACATTGTATCATGTATGTAGACATTATAGTATTAAGGGAAATTCTGCTCTTTTAATAGACAATCTTTACATTTTTTTTGTGTATCCGTAATGAATATATTTTTAAGAAAGGCAAACTATCCTCCCTCAAAATAAATCAACAGGGGTGAGCAGGGGACAGAAGGCGTACAGCCAGGCAGTTGTCAGACTTGGAAGGTTGTCAGGCATCCTGGAGTTCTCAGGAGTACTCTGCAAACTACAGGCATCTAACACTGACCTTGAACTGGACTAGTTGACAATGACAAGCACAGCTGGTTTGATAGACAGTGCTGGCTTGTACACTCTAGTTCCAAATGAGGAACGTGTGTTCCCGTGGTTTTTCTTAATCAACACGAGTTCTTACATTTCCAAACAGTTTCATATGTCTATCAAAGTATTTTCTTTTTAAGTCAGTCATAAAGTCTTTTCTTTAAGCTAACATATCAAACCAGGGTTCCCTAGAATCCTTTAAGATAGTAAAATATTCTTTGAATCTTTGACTATTTTTTGTTTTGAGACTTTTGACTTTTTTTTTTTTTTTTTGGAGACAGAGCCACACTGTGCTACCCAGACTGTCCTTGAACTCATGATCCTCCTGCTTCAACCTCACAAATGCCCGGATGACAAGGGTGCTACCATGACCAGCTGAGCATTATTTTTCTTTGAAAGGTTCCTGAAATTTATTTAGTGTTCCATAAATTTCATAAATGTAGACTTCTAGAGGCTGACTGAGATGAACAAGACCGTAGGTTATATGAGTCCTTTCATGTGAACTATGGATAATAACATTAATAACAATAATAACTGTAATAATAACTAGAAATAATATACTTTGTCTCTTCCAAGAAGGAAATACAACAAAGTGAGCTGATGTGTAATGTGTGTCTGTGTGTATGTGTGTGTGTGTGTGTGTATGTATGTGTGTGTGTGTGATTTGTGTGGCTAGGTGATCATGGGTACATGCATATAATAGTATTGTTTGTTTACAGATGTCAAGACTATTGAGTTTATGTGTATATGGGCATGTAATCATGTGTGTGCAGTTTGTATTGTATGATCTCTGCTCATGCATGTGGGTTTGTGTATGCAGGGATGGGAAAGGAATGTGGTGAATGGAAACCAAAGGAGGGAGCGGTGTGGCCTTCTCTACCACTCTCCACCTTATTCTGCGAAACAGGGTCTCTCACTGAAATTGGAGCTAATCTGGCAGGCAGCAAACCCCAGGGATCCTTCTCGCTTGCTCTTTCCCATAATGCAATGCGGCAGTGTCAGGCAGCACAGCCATGGGTGGCTTTTTATGTGGGTTCCGGGATCTTTACTGTGTTCCTGGTGTTTGTACAGCTGGTGCTCTTTCTCTCTGGGCCATCTGTTTAGCCCTGATTGAATCACAAACCCTCCCTGGTGTCTTCTTTTCTCTGCTACCCCGTAGAGCTAGACACTGGCAGCTCACATGGTAGACACCCAGAATGTTATGTTCACTGTTCTTGCTGGCCTGGCTACCTAGTTTCTTGCAAGTATTCTGGGAAGTAGGATTATGTTGCCCATACACTTTGTAACCAGTAAATGGATACTCAGTTGATTCCTGTGCAGGGTGACTATATTGGCTTAATTTCCTGGTTCAACAGATTACTGTTGCCCATTCTAAAAGGCCTCCTTGATCAACATATTTTAGAGTTATTATTTTTAAATTGTATAAGTATGTGTCTGTGTATGGGTATATGCATATAAGTGCAGATATCTGTGGAGTCCAGAAGAGGGCATCAGAGCCCCTGGAGCTGGAGTTACAGGAACTGGAAACAGTTCCAAGTGCTTCTAGGCTGATACACTGTACCATTACTTAGGTGGAAAACGATTCTGTTTTGTGGAAATCTCTGTTTTCCCTTGTGACTTTTATAGCTTTACTTGGGTTGTACAATGTTACAGAAAAGAGAACTAAACATTGGTGATTTAGAGAGAGATACCGACTTGCCTCATTGTGACACTGGGATCTGCAGATGGTAAATACATAACAGATAGGAAAATCCTTTTCCTCTCCTACCTGCCCACTTCCCCCCCCCCCAACCCCCAACAGTTTAGGTTACGAAGAAGCACCAGCCATGTGTTCTACAGAATCCAAATTAAGCCTTCTTTTCGTACAAATTATTTCAGGGTTATTGCGGAAATTTCAGTCAAGCACTGACTCAGCAAAAAACCACAGGCAAACTTGTGTTGCCATAGTGATGCAGTACACAAGGCAGGGCCTGCAGTCTGTGGGAGACTGTAGTTAGGCCAGCTCCTGGAATGGCAGTGTCAGAATTGGGAGATGTTGGGAGTTTGATTTAGTGTGATCAAAGATCGTTTAGAAGCCGAGGAAGTGAAGGGATATGAAAGGGCCAGAGTGTTCTGTTTGAGATAATTAGAGCTTCCTATGAGTTTACGAGTCTGAAGTGATAATAAGTGAAAAGAAGATGAAACAGAAGAAGAAGAAGAAGAAGAAGAAGAAGAAGAAGAAGAAGAAGAAGAAGAAGAAGAAGAAAGAGAGAAAGAAAGAGAGAGAGAAAGAAAGAAAGAAAGAAAGAAAGAAAGAAAGAAAGAAAGAAAGAAAGCAAGCAAGCAAGCTGTTTGTCGTGAAGGGGTGTCTCTCTTTAGAGGAAATTGAATCACATCTAGGCAGCCAGTCCAGTTATTCTGACTGTTATCATTCCCAGTCAAATCATATGCCTGAGTGTTTCACCTAATGAGAAAACCCAGCGGGTGCTCCTCTCCTTTCCCATTAGGGCAGTGTCGTTTGCCATTGGCAAACAGGTAATGAGTTTGACCAGGATCAATAAGCCAGCAGTCTTTAGTTTAGCTGCATGCTCATTCTATAACTGGCTTCTTAAAGCAGGGTTCATTGCAAAGTGCTGTTTTCCCTCCAGGGAACGTTATAGACAAACTATTGTAAGACTGACTTTGACAAGTTACATCCAAGTTTTAAGGTGGATAATCGGGTTCTTGTGGAGTTGGTTTGAGTTAGAAATTCAGCCCTACTTGGTGTTTCCCTCTTACAGCCCTTCCCTGCAACACATATCACAACTGTACTCTACATATCACAGTATATGTTAGCAGCAGATCTTTCTGTGGCTTAGAATTATAATCCAGTGTTTCAAAAAAAATTGTGGTGAGGGATTCGCAAGAAGTTTCACCCTATTCTTTGTTACTTAAACTTGATAATTTTTCAACTTGTGGAGCTTATTTGGTTTTGAGGACAAAAAATATATTCCATTTACATTAAATTATTTTAAATTATACCTTTAATATAATGAGGCAAATCTGGAAGTGAGACTTACCATCCATGACTGTCTTGCTAATGACATCACTATACAGTCCCTTATTAGTGTGTTTCTACCTGGGTTCTCTCAGAAGCCTGCATTGTTTGGTTTAATGTGTTGCTGAGCTTGGCTTATTCTGAGTCTAGCTACCAGACCTGGGAGATGCCTGTGTTCTTGGCCCTGCAGATTGAATTATTCCAGACTACCCTTCACACATGTTGTGTGGGAGGTGAAGACTTGATGGTGAGGACCAGCAGCCAGCTTGGGTAGAGAGAGGGCTGCATTTCCCTCATTGCTGAAAGATTAAGCTACAAATACAACATGACACAAAAACATACAAATAAATCGACAGCACTGGAGTCATGGCTCAGTAGTTAAGAACATTTGATGTCCTTCTAATTTGGTTCCCAACACCCATGTAAGGTTGTTTACAACTACCTTTAAATCCAGTTCCAGGGATCTAATGATCTCTTCTGGACTTTCTAGGCACCTGCATATGTGCAGCAAACACACACACACACACACACACACACACACAGACACACACACACATATACAAACACAAACACACACACATACACATATATACACAAACATACATACACAAACACACACACATACACAAACATACACACACACATACACACATACACAAACACACACACACACACACACACACACACATACACACACTTGTACACCACTTTGTGTGCATGGCCTACAGGTCAATTCCCCTGTTCGCTTTCTATCTGCTTTAGCACAAGAGTTCAGCTGGGGCTGGCTCCTCAAGGGAAGGCTTACTGGTGGGAGGGCTAAGAAAGCCTGTTTGTACTTTCTTAATCAGAAGGCCGTGTGATCCTGGTGTCTCTCATTTGTCTGGACTGCCTTCCTGGCCTGTGCCCAGGATGGAGTTTCTTAGTGTTTCCACATGTGAATGACTGTACTGTGCAGGGTCATTTGACGTTGATCTTACCATCACGACTTTTTGATCACAGAGAGCAAGGTTCAAATCCACAGAACACAGGAGGATATTACAATAGTGGGAGCTGGATAGATGCTCTGGAAATTGAAATCAGGACTGACAACCTTTTCCCAGGAAAAGGTATTTTGTATTATGTTATGATGTGGGGAGCAGGAGGAAAGGCTGAATTCATTAAAGAGTTGGACTTTCTTTCCATGAGACTTTATAGTTTCACACTGTGTGTGTGTGTATGTGTGCATGTTACACATATGGTATGCATGTGTTCATGTGTGTATGCACATGTGCATGTGTAAAGGAGTCTTAGGAAGCCTGAATTGACAATAGATACTAATGTTTGTGAATTGAATAATCAGATTCCTCACTGTCATCGACACTGAGGTGGTGTAAGCTCCCCTCTTCTCTGAAACTCCCATGGTTCATTCCCAAAATGACTGATAGAACCATATTCAGTGGGGATTTTCTCTCCACGTAAGGACTATTATACATCCCGGGACTCAGTTATTTCTTTAGAAATGTTGTCCTTTGTTAACCTGTAAGCTGTTGAAGATCTAATGTCTTCCTTTCCTTTCTACTTCTTGGAGCAAAGATTACACACTCAATGAAGATTTATTCACCTGAAACCATTTACATTATAGATTTTTGCCTGTCTATCCATCTGGGTTATTTGCTGTTTGTTTTTATGGTGCTGGGAATGGAAGCAGGGTCACATCAAACACGTGACCTACCACTGAGCTATGTCCCTAACCACCAACACTTTAGATCAAAGAGGATTCCATCCAGTTTGACTATTGCTGAAGATCTCCCACCCCACCCAGCCCAAGCCTTTTGTGAGAAGTGAATCAGAGTTCACCCTCTGAGTGGTGGGCTGGAATGTCTGAGACGTGGGAGGCCAAGGAATGCTGAGCTCTTTAGTACATTTGTGAGCTTTTCTGGTTTCAATTTGCCTTACCTACCCTCCGTCTGGAAGATCTGGAAGGCTGCCTGGTCGTTCCTGGGGTTCTGTGTGTGTTGGCTCACAGGAGGAGAAGGAATGCTGGAAGTGGCTCTGGGTTCCTAAGGAGTAGAGAGCTCTGTTCTGAGACACTGCCACCAACAGCCTCATACTGGAAGCAGGATTTCATGGCGAGTGCATATGCTTCAGTTGTATATGCTACTTCTTACGTAGACACCTCCCCCCCCACCATCTTGAGATCCACCCTCCTCCCTCTCAAAACCTCTCTAGATACGATTCCTTAGCACATGCTATAGAGAGTTGAATACAGCCCTACAGGCAAGACTAGGCCACCTTTCTTCAAGGGACATGTTGTCATCTGCACACCCAGTGGTCTCAAGGGTTCTAGGCCCCTCTTCCCAATCCCCTCATTATTTCCATCCCCCTTATTCTTCTGTACAAATTATTTATGCTTCTTAGATTCCACATTTTAAAGGAGTGTTTATTTCCCTTACTTGTGCTCAGATGAATCACATTTTAGAATATCTGTCTAATGTATAAATAACATTACCTCTGGTAGGAAGAGTAAGTTGGAGATGTGCCAAGCTGTATGTCCCTGAAGGCTTAAGACAGAAGAGAAACCTTGAGAAATAACCCCTAGTCAATCACCCAGCTCTTACGGCCCGTGTTAGTCTCTTTCGAATCACTGTAAGAATTTCTGCTCTGTAACCCTCATCCATGTGCTTTCTTTTTTTCCCTGCTGGTACCTTTGATTTATAATGTTTCTCTCTTTGCCCATTACCCTGGTGACATTTAGGTATGTACAACACTTGCCGTGGCTCCTGGCTCCGTGGCTCCCTGGCTCTGTCACCTCCCTTAATCTTTTTCCATTCTGCAAAGGTGCCCACTCTGAAATGTACAAGCAGTGGCATTAAGTCCTTGGCTGGCAATTTTGTGTGGGACTGGGTATTGAAATGCAGCAAAGCAAATAATGAAGGCATATGTTTACCTATAATTCTTTTTACCTTGGGAGAAGGATTAAATAGGAACAGTTTGGTTGTTGTCAAATTCTTAACAGTTGCTTTCAAGCATGAAACAGTCCCCGGGCTCTCCGAGGATTTACTTAGCAGTTTGAATAGAGAGGTCTTTACCGCTAATGGAACTGAGATGGCAGGCTTAGGCAATGGGGTGCTCCACAGCCTCTTTAGCCACTTGAGAAGATGTAACATCAAATTGCAGAAACCGTCCGGACCTCCATTGCTGTTCTGGAAGTTGCAAAAAGATGAATAATTCAGGCATGCCAGGAGAGTCGAGTGTCTGAAAGCTTGGTGTGTAGAAGGTCTGGTTCTGAGAGGCACTCTGGAGGCCTCCCTGAGCATGGCCCTAGGGAACATTCACAGACTATGACATTTTTGAAGGAAGAACTGTTCTTGGGATTGGTGGAACTTTGTGAAGAAGCAGGCCACGAGGACACCAGTCCTGGAAATGTGTGAGTCCCACAACAAAGAATATTGTCTTCTCCAATCAGATGATGGGCACAGTTGGTACTTCTGCCCCCCCTCCCCCACCTGCCCACCACACGTGTGTACATTCGGAGAAAGGGTGCTGAGCTCATTTAGCATTTGAAAAAGCTGGCTCAGCTCTGAATGAGTTAACAGTCAAGGTTTAAGGAAAAAAAATACTTGAGGATTCAAGAGAGACATAGTCATAATTTGTTGGATGGTAGTCAGTTGGAATTCCCATCACTCTTAATTGCCCTGTTTCATTTAGTAGAGCCCTTTCTCAAAAGTGTTTGGTGTTTTTGTGTGTGTTGGGTGAGATACATGTGGGTGAACACGCATGTTTGTGTGTATGTGTCTGCTTGCATGTGTAGGCCAGAGGTCAACATCGGGTATCTTCCTCAATTACTGTCTACCTTAATTAAAATAGTTTTTCTTTATTAAAATATCTTTAATAAAGGAAAACCACATATATATGTGAACATATATTAAAATATTTTAAAAAAGGAAAACCATATATATATGAACATATATATGTATATATACATACATGTATATTTTGCCTTCATCTATGTCTCTTTGCTATGTGTATACCTGGAACCTGCAGAGGCCAGAAGAAGATGTCAGATCTCCTGGGACTAGAGCTGACAAGTGGGTCCTGAACCTAAAGTTCAGGTCCGCAGTAGAGCAGCCAGTGGGTCCTGAACCTAAAGTTCAGGTCCGCAGTAGAGCAGCCAGTGCATCCTGGACCTCTGTGGAACAGTCTGTGTGTCCTGGTCCTCTGTGGAACAGTCTGTGTGTCCTGGTCCTCTGTGGAACAGTCTGTGTGTCCTGGTCCTCTGTGGAACAGTCTGTGTGTCCTGGTCCTCTGTGGAACAGTCTGTGTGTCCTGGTCCTCTGTGGAACAGTCTGTGTGTCCTGGTCCTCTGTGGAACAGTCTGTGTGTCCTGGTCCTCTGTGGAACAGCCTGTGTGTCCGGGTCCTCTGTGGAACAGTCTGTGTGTCCTGGTCCTCTGTGGAACAGCCTGTGTGTCCTGGTCCTCTGTGGAACAGTCGGTGTGTCCTGGTCCTCTGTGGAACAGCCTGTGTGTCCGGGTCCTCTGTGGAGCAGTCTGTGTGTCCTGGTCCTCTGTGGAACAGTCTGTGTGTCCTGGTCCTCTGTGGAACAGTCTGTGTGTCCTGGTCCTCTGTGGAACAGCCTGTGTGTCCGGGTCCTCTGTGGAACAGTCTGTGTGTCCTGGTCCTCTGTGGAACAGCCTGTGTGTCCTGGTCCTCTGTGGAACAGTCGGTGTGTCCTGGTCCTCTGTGGAACAGCCTGTGTGTCCGGGTCCTCTGTGGAGCAGTCTGTGTGTCCTGGTCCTCTGTGGAACAGCCTGTGTGTCCGGGTCCTCTGTGGAACAGTCTGTGTGTCCTGGACCTCTGTGGAACAGTCTGTGTGTCCTGGTCCTCTGTGGAACAGTCTGTGCGTCCTGGTCCTCTGTGGAGCAGTCTGTGCGTCCTGGTCCTCTGTGGAACAGTCTGTGCGTCCTGGTCCTCTGTGGAGCTGTCTGTGCGTCCTGGTCCTCTGTGGAACAGTCTGTGCGTCCTGGACCTCTGTGGAACAGTCTGTGTGTCCTGGACCTCTGTGGAACAGTCTGTGCGTCCTGGACCTCTATGGAACAGTCTGTGTGTCCTGGTCCTCTGTGGAGCAGTCTGTGCGTCCTGGTCCTCTGTGGAACAGTCTGTGCGTCCTGGACCTCTGTGGAACAGTCTGTGCGTCCTGGTCCTCTGTGGAACAGTCTGTGCGTCCTGGTCCTCTGTGGAGCAGTCTGTGCGTCCTGGTCCTCTGTGGAGCAGTCTGTGCGTCCTGGTCCTCTGTGGAACAGTCTGTGTGTCCTGGACCTCTGTGGAACAGTCTGTGTGTCCTGGTCCTCTGTGGAACAGTCTGTGCGTCCTGGTCCTCTGTGGAGCAGTCTGTGCGTCCTGGTCCTCTGTGGAACAGTCTGTGTGTCCTGGACCTCTGTGGAACAGTCTGTGTGTCCTGGTCCTCTGTGGAACAGTCTGTGTGTCCTCCTCTGTGGAACAGTCTGTGTGTCCTGGACCTCTGTGGATCAGTCTGTGTGTCCTGGTCCTCTGTGGAGCAGTCTGTGTGTCCTGGTCCTCTGTGGAACAGTCTGTGTGTCCTGGTCCTCTGTGGAGCAGTCTGTGTGTCCTGGTCCTCTGTGGAACAGTCTGTGTGTCCTGGTCCTCTGTGGAACAGTCTGTGTGTCCTGGTCCTCTGTGGAACAGTCTGTGTGTCCTGGACCTCTGTGGAACAGTCTGTGCGTCCTGGTCCTCTGTGGAGCAGTCTGTGCGTCCTGGTCCTCTGTGGAACAGTCTGTGCGTCCTGGTCCTCTGTGGAGCAGTCTGTGTGTCCTGGTCCTCTGTGGAACAGTCTGTGTGTCCTGGTCCTCTGTAGAGCAGCGAGTGCATCCTGGACCTCTGTGGAACAGTCTGTGTGTCCTGGACCTCTGTGGAACAGTCTGTGTGTCCTGGACCTCTGTGGAACAGTCTGTGCGTCCTGGTCCTATGTGGAACAGTCTGTGTGTCCTGGTCCTCTGTGGAACAGTCTGTGTGTCCTGGACCTCTGTGGAGCAGCGAGTGCATCCTGGTCCTCTGTGGAACAGTCTGTGTGTCCTGGTCCTCTGTAGAGCAGCGAGTGCATCCTGGACCTCTGTGGAACAGTCTGTGTGTCCTGGACCTCTGTGGAACAGTCTGTGTGTCCTGGTCCTCTGTGGAACAGTCTGTGTGTCCTGGTCCTCTGTGGAACAGTCTGTGTGTCCTGGTCCTCTGTGGAGCAGTCTGTGTGTCTTGGTCCTCTGTGGAGCAGTCTGTGTGTCCTGGTCCTCTGTGGAGCAGTCTGTGTGTCCTGGTCCTCTGTGGAACAGTCTGTGTGTCCTGGTCCTCTGTGGAACAGCCTGTGTGCCCTGCTCCTCTGTGAAGCAGCCGGTGCTCATAACTGCTGAGTCACTGTTCTGCCCCTCCACAGTAGCCTTTGAGGCAGGGTCTCTCACTTAGCCTGGAGCTCAGTGATTTGCCTAGGCCGGCTGGAGAGCAAGCTCCAGGCATCTACCTGCCTCCTCCTCTACAGTGCTGGAATCTTACATGTGTGCCTTCATACCTGGCTTTTTACATGGACGCTAGGGAGTCTGAACTCAGCTCATCATGCTTGTGTGGTAGGCACTTCATTGATTGATCTGTCTATGCCTGTTTCTACCCCAGCATTCTCTACCAGGCAGACAGGAAGCCGACATGAGAGACTTACCTTTCCAGTGTGTGCATTTTCACAGATAATCCTGACTTCCTTCTGAGTATATGTAGGATTTTATCCGTTTTCCTTTGGACATAGGTGTACCCATACAGCGTGCTTTAGCCAATTAAGTGTCCTACGCCGGGGATTGGTGTGGTGTTTCATCTTAGCGTGACTTAGGAAAGCCGATGGGCATGTGGGGTACTATGTGCGTTGATAGTTAATGCGTGTTGCTATACTAAAACTCAGCCCATCCCGAATGGCATAATGCATAGGGGGCTGAGGTCTCCATCAGACTAGGTTTGCATGCAGAATTCCTCTGGTGACACGGTGATGGGTGGGTGAGGAACTCTACCAGCAAAGGACCTTGGGATGCTATGGATGGTTTCTCGGTGGACTTCTCTGTTTTACCTCAGTGGACCCTGTGCAACCAAATGCCAAAATATGTTTCTCTGTCTGTCTGTCTGCCTGTCTGTCCGTCCGTCTGTCCATCTGTCCGTCCGTCTGTCCATCTGTCCATCTGTCTTGTTTGTCTGTCTGTCTGTCTGTCTCTAAATCAAAGACAGGAAAGCTCTGTCCCTAAAGCTGAGGAAAGTGGCTCCCATCTTTTCTCAGAAAGGAAAGCAAAACAGACTTGCACAATCGTTGCCCAGGATGGGCCACCCACCAATCAGACCTGTTTCCCACAGGTACAGCTCAAAGCTTTGTGAATCTCAGTCTCTCCAGGATTCTCCTCTCTTCGCAGAACTCACGGAGATACATGCTAAGTCTGTGGATGGGGATTCGAGTGCAGAGAGATGACGCCAGGAGCTCAGATCATCTGCACGCCTGTCACGTGGCTTTCTTCTTTGCTTTGAGCATAATGAAACAGACACAGTTGAAAGAGGCGGGAAGATGGAAAGCCATGCGAGGAACGTTCAAAGAGATAACGACAACAAAGTGATATCAGGCGCCCAAATTGACGGATTGCAGGGAATTAGACACTTGGCTTCACTGTTAGGAATTTTCTTTTTCTTAAAGAGAAGTTTTAGGTTCCTAGCAAAATTAAAGGTGCAGAGGTTTCACTGCAATGGAAACAGAAGTTTGAGGTGTATCTTCTTGCTGTGGGAAGAACAGTATCAGAGGAAAGATGAGCAGGTGAGTAGTCTGGAGACCTGCCTGAGGTAGGCTGGCAATAGGAGGTATAATCCTGTGGATGGTGAAGGGGAACAAGTGTAGCCAAGGCAGGCTTTACTATATCTTCTGTGTACTGTGCTATGGCAAGGACCACTGAAGTAGGGTGATGAGGAGAGGTGGGATCCAAAACTGGTCTCTGGCCTTCTGTGTGGTGATGGCTTCTTAGAGGGAGTGGTAGCAGAAAAGGAACTCATTTCCCAGGGCAGCTGCAGCACAAGGGACTTATTCCTAGTTTTCTGACGTCCTCTGTCCCTCATAGAAAATTGAAAGTAAAGTAATTGTCATACCTGGTGTGTGTGTGTGTGTGTGTGTGTGCATGTGTGTGTCTGTGTTTGTGTGTGTACAGGTGTGTATGTGTGCATGTATGTATATGTAGGCATGAGTATGTATTTGCACGTGTGTACATGTGTGTGCACATGAGTGTATATGTCCATATGTGTGTATATGTATTTACATGAGTGTGTGTATGTGCACGTGTGTGTATGTGTACCTGAGTATGTGTATATATGTATGCGTGAGTATGTGTGTGCATAAGTGTGTACGTGTGTGTGCATGAGTGTATATGTGCATATGTGTGTATATGTATACATGAGTGTGTTTGTGTGTGCAGGTATGTATGTGCACGTGCATGTATGTGTGCATGAGTCTGTGCATGCATGTACATGTGTGCACATGAATAAATATGTGCATATGTGTATATGTATACATGAGTATGTGTACATGTATGTCTGTGTACATGTGTGTGCATACATGTGACAACTTGTTGAAACAAGCATAGTTCAGCCAAGTTCTCATTTAAACAACAATCCCTCAAGAATTTCTCTTCTAGGCTTAAGAGGAAAATTCATTTTCTGAAACTTTCCATTTCTGTTTTTTTCCATTGTTCTGGTCAGTGAGATTTGTGTAAGAGTTCTATGTTACTTTTCTTACTAATAAACCTTTCATGGAGCTTGTAAATTTTAACACTAGTTCAGTTTTTGCAAGTTTTCATTTTTTCCCCTTGGTGTAAGGTAATTTTTGGTTGGGATGATGTTTTATAACTCAATTACATGAAATGGCTTTTCTTTTAGCCAAAGTAGAATCTTTTATGGAAAATAAATGTATGTTTACTCTTTGTTAAAAACTTCTTTTATATTATCATCATAGGAAAAGACTAGAAAATACCACGCATACTGAAAGGAAAAGAGAACATAATCTAAAGCGCACTAATAATGCTTTTCCAGATCTCTCTTTCTCTTTCTCTCTGTCTGTCTCTGTCTCTCTCTTTCTCTCTGTGTGTACGTGCACACTTGTGAATGGACATAACACGCACACATTTGCTCGCATGCACACTGTTTATGGTTTTACAGCTAACACTTCTCAGCAATTATATTGGCCACCATTTCTATGCTGGGGAATGATCTTTAAAAGGTGATTTTAAAAAAAAAGCTGTATGTGTTGTATCTAAGACAGATGCAGATAAGAAAGGATTCTGTTTTCTGTTTTGTTTTGTTTTTTGTTTTTTAAATCATGTAGTCTCTATCAGGGCGGTGATTTATCTAAGAATGGAAAAGGAATAGATCCTAACAGCCCCAAATTGTTCCGTTCCTTTCTTTGTGCTGGGCTAGAACCTAAAGGCGTCCTAAAGAATGTAGAATCCAGGTCCTTATTCTGCATTCCCAAGTCACCTGCAAGGGCCTTCTCCACTGTGCTAGTTGCAACCAGTCAGCATGTGGAGAACTGTAGGTGTGTCCAGCTCTGCATCCTTCCTCTCTGTGTAAACTAACTGAATTATTGAACCTCTTCTCTGTGTACCATCCTCTTCTGTAAGATGGAGACCTCAAGTAGTATGTACTCCCAAGGAGTGCACAGTGGAGATTCCTGTACAGTGCAGTCTTCTCTGAGCCTGGTTTCTGTGAGTTGCTGTTTGGGGAACCGACCATGATTCCCTTTCCAGCTCCAGCCATTAGCAGGTGTGTTCAAAGGCCTTGAACGCATCACTTTTGCTTCTGACAGATTTTGCAAGCTCTGCGAGAGCCTGAAGTGTAACCACAGCTGCCGTGGAGAGTACGTATTTAGAGAGAACTAAGATAAAAGCATATGTGGAAAAAAAAAAGGCTTTTAGAAGGCTAAGAAAACTCCAAGTTCAAAGAGATTTTTCCCCCCTAAGGCAGGCACCAAAATACCATCTCTTGTGTTTCCTTCATTCCCTGATAGGAACGTAGTTAAAACAAAACAAGCCAGCCTGAGAGCTTATCAATAGGTCAGAGGTTTCCAGATTTCCTGATTTGTTTTGACTTATTAGTAATTCTCCAGCTCGTATCGCATCCAGTGCAAACAGATGTCTGTACGAGTCCAGTTTCCCACACTGTTTGATTCTGTTTGCTATTCTTGGCTTAAGAATGAAGGTGGAACATGGCCTAGTCCTTGCCCTGTGGTGATATTGCATTGTAAGGTAAGAGAGGAGAGAATAAAGCTCTCTCTCTCTCTCTCTCTCTCTCTCTCATCCTTCCAGGTTCTGAAGGGAAAGGTTAGCCTTAGCAGGGGGTAAGTGGGTCTGTATACACTGTGTCTTCATCAGGGAGCTTCTACTGAGACCACTTAGGACTGGTCACAGCAGGGGCCTGGGGTTGGAAGGGGAGTACTGTGTGGGCCTGAAGCAGCTCACTCAGATTCTCAGGTTCATTTTCCTGTAAGGTAGAAGAGATCCCTCCCATTGTGAGGCCTGAGTGAGAACCTCCTGCAAGGCTCTTGGGGTTTGACTCTCCTATCCTCCTCAAAGTTGACTCCTGGAGAGAGAAATTGTTGTGCCTGTTAAGGGCCTTATTTGCTCCAAGGTAGGCCTTCAGTGGTAGGTTTGTGTTAAATGAGGTAGTTTTCTTGTTCCATCCATTCAGATAGCATGGTACATGAGGGAAATACCACCTTCATTTCAAAGGGCACAACAGTGTGGGGACTTTATCTGGCTTTGAAGATCATGAGTCAGTTACATAAAACTCAACATGAAGAAAAATTCCCATTTCACGACCTTGTCCCTGAGGTCTCCTGATGGCGACGGCTGGCAGCCTGGAAGCGGGTGTCCAGGAGAGTGTATGTGTGGAAAACAGAAGGGAAGCACATTGGTAACGTTAGTTTTCTCCTGTCTCACAGGGAAAGTAGCCAGTAGTGCTGTGAACAAAGAGATCATGTTATCTGTGAGCTTGTCATGTATGCAACGCCAATATCCCATGCTGAGAGCCCAAGTCAGACCATGCCAGAGAGTTCTAACCATGGGCTTTCTGTCATGCCTTCCTGCTTTGCACTGTCATCTCCCCTGACTGGGAATACATGCCTCCTTGCTTCATGCTGTCATGTCCCCTGACTGGGAATTCATCATGTGCAGTGGCCCCTCTGGGGACAGTTGGCTCTACCATCTCATCTGAGATCCCTATAGGCCTATGCACAGGTCCTTGATTCAGGGTGTGCTGGGCCTTCCTAGTGACCATTCATCTTTTGGACAGGCCTTCTTCCTGGTGTTCCATGGTGGATTCAGGGCTTTGGTGACCATGGGAAAGGAGCCTTTGGGACAGAGTATCCAGTGACCCATGGTGAAGCTCGGTTCATTCGAATAGGCTTCTTAAGAAGTACTATGTATGTCTAGTGGTGAAGGGTTATGAGGGGCCATGAAACAATGAGACTTTTACCATGTGTTTTAGTTTTTGGCACTGGGCTTGGCTTTGCTAAGTGCTTCCATCAGCATTTCAGAGGGGAACAGGTTTATGGGAAAAAGTAGAATTTCACTTTGACCCAACAATTTTCTCTGACTAATGTCCTCTATGTAAAGCAACAGGACTGCTAACACTGAGCTTAGTTAGAGTCAGGTCCTTTGCTATAGTAACCAGAGTCAGAGTTTCATTCAGTCCCAAGGAGAATCTGGCATAGACTTGGGACACAGGTCAGTTATAGAGCTAGTGTCTAGCTTGTGAGGGAACTCCAGGTACACTACACATATAGGTAAACACACACTCAGACCCACATACTCAGAGACAGATGATAGATAGATAGATAGATAGATGAAAGATAGATAGGTAGATAGATAAGTATATAGATATAAATGATAGATAGAAGATATATTGATAGATGAAATAGATAGATATAGATGATAGATAAATCATATATTGATAGATGATATAGATATAGATATAAATGATAGATAGATACAGATGATAGATATAATTAAATAGATAGGTATATGATATATAGATAGATAGATGATAGATAATATAGATATAGATGATAGATATGATTAGATAGATATATGATATATAGGTGGATAGATGATAGATAAGATAGATAGGTAGGTAGATAGATAGATGATAGATGGATAGATGATAGATAAATGGATAGATAGATATGATTAAATAGATAGATACATGATATGTAGATAGATAAATGATAGAGAAGATAGATAGATAGATAGATAGATAGATAGATAGATAGATAGATAGATAGATAGTAGTCTCTGTGTAGAATTCCTGGTGTATAAAATTCTACTTGTATAAGCAAAAAATGCTACCTTGTTTTTTAATAAAAGAATTTGAAGAATTTGGCCACATAACACATATTCTAGTTCACTTAAGTCATATATAAATATAGAACTTCTGAGGAAGGGAGAAAGAGTCTTCAAATGAATGAGCCCCTCAATTGGTTATCTAACTCCAAGTGGTCAGCCCTGAAATCACGCATGCACAAAAGTCACTAAGCTGACTCAGCAGGTTGTATATATACCTCATGCATTTATACATATATGAAACAATAACAGAGGGAAAGGGGCCATTAATTTGGGGAGGTTGGAAGAGATTGGAGGTAGGAAAAGGAAGAGGGGAGGTGTGTGATTATGTTTTAGTTACTTCTAGATTTTTACTTATTGTATGTATGTTTGAGTGTTTTGATTGCATGTTTTGATTGCACTATGTGTATCCAGTGCCTGAGGAGGTCAGAAGAAGGTGTTGGAGCCTTAGGAACTATATTTACTGATGATTGTGAGCTATGAGGAATCTGGGAATTGAACCCGGGTCCTCTGAAAGAATAAGAAGTACTTTTAACCGTGCAGCTGTCTTCCAGTCACTATATTTTAATTTAAAACAAATATATATTTTAAATAATAAAGAGAGGCTAAAGAGATGGTTCGGTGGTTAAGAGTGGGTACTAGTCTTGCAGAAGGACCCGAGTTCAGTTCTCAGCACTCATGACTGCCTGTACGTTCAGCTCCAGGGATATCCTGTACCTTCTTCAGCTCCAGTGGCACCTACATACACATGTACATACTCCCACACAGATACACATTCATATACATAATTAAAATAAAACACATGTTTGATTGATGCTTGCACACATATACATAAATGCCAGGGTGACTGCCTGAACCACCCTGAATATCTCCGGACAGGACCAAAGCTTGCAAAGCGTCTGAAGCAACCATTGTGTTCTCCTGGTGATATCAAAGCATCCCCATAATTCAGAAATTTAAAAAAAAAATGAGAAGTAGTTTAATGATTCAACTTAAAAATTAGTGCAACTAATTTAATGTATTTCTGTTATTCCCCTGTGTGCTGTTAGTGCACAGCAGTTATTGTCTTTGAAATGAGAGCTTAAAAAGATAATACGGCTTTCTGAAAATTGCAGTTATGGTACAGAGACTTGATCGCAAATCATGCGTGTCTGGTGCCATTTTATTTAAAAGAATGAGATATTTAAATCACCGAATAATCTGTCAAAACCATTAGCTGGTGTTTTGAGTCGCTTAAAAGATGTTTGCTTAAATTTGAGTTAAAAGGGAAATACAACTCAAATTCTTTCCCTCCCTCTGTTGTTTCGTAACTAGGTTCAAAGTTGTAGATTCCCTAAACTCTATTTTCTGGGACTGTGACTAGCCTTGTCATGGGTTGGACAATTGGCCTGACGCCTGAGGAGGTCAGAACAGGGCATTGAATCCCCAGGAACTGGATTTACAGAGAGTTGTGAGCTGCTATGAGGACTCTGGAAACTGAACTCTGGTCTTCCACAAGAATAACAAATACTTTTATCCATGGAGCCATCTTCCCCATCTTTCACACAGGCGCGAAAGGCATTAAAAAAATGTATGTACGGTTTTAGAATCTCACTCTGCCCACTTTGTGGATACAGTGGAGTCACTGGGCAAGGGTTGTATTAGGTAAATGTATACTCACAGGCATGTGGCACAGATCAGAGATCAGGTCAAGTCATGGTAAAGATCTAAATAAAAGATATTTTAATTAGAAAAAGAACATGTATTTTTTTTTTTAAAGATAGAGAGGGGCTAAAGAGATGGTTCTGTGGTTTGGAGTGGGTATTGATCTTGCAGAAGAGCACGGTATCAGGTAATAGCAACAGTGTTGAGCAGAAGACACATCAAGGCCTGGCGACAGGGAGATCATGATCTGCTTTGTGTGATTCTATGATTCCACAGCTGGGTGTTTTTCCACACCCAGGTTATCTTTATCCTTGTGCTTGTGTAACAAGTAGGGGACATATTGTAACCCTAATTTAACAAATGAGGAACTTGAGGCTAGGTGGGATTTGCTTTTTCAAGCGTCAGAACTGGTTTCTATCTGCCCAAGTTTTGGTTTTGAGGTTTCCAACTACTACGTTAACTTCCGGCAGAAGTCACTCAACTTGCCGTCGGGACCTGTACCTCTGAAGGGCGGTGTGTCCATGAAAGCCACCTCAGAGGAAAGCCATCTGCATGGTGAGGTTACCAGTCATGCCATGAGGCCTCTAGAGGGAATTATTGAACCAGGATGGATGGGTAGGCAAATCAGGAGGTAGGTTTCAGTAAATATGAGGAAGAGTTTTCTAGCCTGTTAGCGGGACAAACGTACGCCTCCTGAAACGCTGAGCTGTGGCTAGAAATCTTGGGATGTAGGTGTGGTGGAGAGAATTTAAGAGCCAGACGATGATTATTTCTGTCAGGTCCCCGAGCGTGCTCATGAGAACTGTAAGTCATGTGTAAAAAGGGTGTATCCTGGCAAGGTTTAGCCTAGTCTTGCTAGGAATGAACTCTAGAGTGCTTCTGAAGAAGTCACACACACGTGAAAGCCATTTAAAATATTGTATGTACGGTTTTAGAATCTCACTTTCCTTCGAGGCTACCTTGCAGACACTGGACAGGGGGGTATATGTAGACTTACAGGCCTGTGGTGCAGATCAGAGATCGTCCCAAGCCACTGCAAAGATCTAAGTATAACTGGAAACTACTTGAGCTTTGAACAAACTGGGGTGGCAAGTTTTGTTTGTGTATGTGGGAGTGTACGCACATGTTTTTAAAATCACTCTGATTAGGAAGAGACTAGGTTTGGGATTGTTAGTGGTGAGGGGCAGTGCAGGCAGGGCTGCAGAGCCAGGGAGGTGAGTGGCCATGATGGGAAGGAGAGCTGAGGGCTGACTTGAGCTGTACGCTTCATGGCTGAGAGGTGAGGGGACAGTGAGGGAGGAGACTGAGGCTACTTCTGACATATCTCAGGAGCACCGGTGCAGAGCAGGCTTGGAGGAACGCTTGTGGGTGGGTGGGGTACAACCACATGTCATTGGTTCTCTGAGTTAGGCAGTGGACGGGGAAGGACTGTGAGTTGTGGGGCAATCAGCTGGTGAAAGCCAAGTGGGTGAATGCCACGGACACGGGGTACCACAGCATACTGGCGAAGATGTGGGGTGCTAAAAATAAATAAACAAAAACCCAAACCCCAAAAACCCTAAATTTATTTTAGCATCAAATTTTAATATTATTTATTTACATTTCAAGTCTTGTCCCCTTCCTGGTCCCCCCCTCCATGAGTCCCTCCCCAACCCTTCCCTTCATCCATAATAGAGTGCTCCCCACCCACCCACCCACCTACCTCCTCCTCCCACCTCACCCCTCTAGCATCACCCTTTTCTGGGCTGTCTGAAGCTCTTAAAAACACTTTTTAAAACATGGAACAGACTTTGGGATCTATGCGCGGATTTATTTGTAAACTGGTAAGTGGGGGAATTGAATAAAAAAAAAACTTGAGAGCAATGCTTTTAACATTTCTCCTTTGTTACTTTAAAATGTTTTCTGTTGGGGGCAGTGAAGAATCTTCTGGAGTGGATGATGGATTTGCATCTGCAGTGGGGCCTGGAGAAGTGGCTCTTTTGAAACTACTAAGGCTTTGTTTTTCTCTCCTTGAGATAAGAAACACACCCACCATTAGCAGCACATTCTGCCTGGGCATCTAAGCGGCAGCTCTGTGAGAGCCAACGGTGTTGATTAGAAGGGCCTCTCAGGTCAGCTCCCTTCCTTCAGGAGAACGCAGGAGCCTGGGTGTGGCGTCCAGTTCTCTCTTTAACTGAGCAACACATTAAATCCAGGCTTCTCAAGGTCCCCTGACCAGAAACGCCTCTCCCATCCTGACTGACTTTTCAGTTCTAAAAAAAACTCTGCCCTGTTTTATTTAAGACACATATGGGTCCTTAATTAAGAAGGTTTTAAAGTTGGGAGATTACACAGTCATCCTGAACCCAATCCTCTGGAATTTTAACCAAATCACCTAATATCTCTGAGCTCACCATGTCCTTTCAGTTTTAAATTGAAACTGAATCCCACCGAGAAAACATTCCCCATCTCCTGGAGACCTGAGCTAATTCCTTTCTTTGTTTTCACGCTTCCTTTCTTTAGGAATCAATAATCTTGATTTTGTGCAGCAGAGATTCTCAACCTTAGTAAGTGATGCGATCTATTTCTTCCCGTTACCTTTGCAAAATTGGCACATCTGTATGTTGGATGACAAGAAGATGATGAACACAAACCCGCCTTTTCAATTTCACCCTACACCAGGGGATGAGGTGGGAGTGCTCCTGAGGAGGACCACAGAGTCCATTTCAGGGTTAGGTGATACGGTAGGGGTACAAAGGGATTTTCCAGGTAGATGAGTAATTTCCCTGATACTGCTTTTTCCCTTGGGTATAGGTATTTCTTATAGCTACTGCTGTAGCTCCGTTAGAGAGAGCCCCACCATGCTAACTAATGGGTGTTACAGAATTTGCCAAGTCGTATATGTTGTGCTGGTCATGACTCATTTGAAACATCACAAAATACTGATGCATAAAATCTCAGGCCAAGTTCATAGGCTTACAATAATTGTTATACAGCATTTCCAGTTGGTCAAGTACTCAGGTTCATACTCTTTAAGGGGGAAGCCTTTGAGAAGGCACAGTACTGCATCAGAACAAGGAGACTTCTTGGATAACATCAACGGCTACTGGATACCAGATGCTGACGTCAGTGTATCTCTCCTTCTTGTAGTTGATGCACCTAGGATTTGAGACAGACTTGGTGGTATTTTGGAGTTCATAGCTCTACCTAGGCTTCCAAGATGTGTTCTCCTTGGCGTTCCACACATAAAGAACGGGATGATTTGCTGATGATGTCGGTCAAGGAAAGCAGTTCTCAAAGACATGGCATCATTAGCCCAAAACTTACTTGAGGGATGAGGATCAAGTTGGAAACAGAGTTTGCATCTAATGGTTCAGTCTGTCTGTGGTGCTTTACCGTTTGTCTGTAGATAATCCACGGGCGTGGCGATTAGTATTGCTTGCCATTTAGTAGATCTGGATCACCTGTGAGACAATCCTCTGGGCATGTCAGTGAGAGTGTCCCTAGAGGTCAAGAGACCTACTCTAGTTTGCAGTCTCTCTCTCTCTCTCTCTCTCCCCCCCACACACTTTTCTGACTTTCAATCTAGTCTTCCCTTTGATTTCCATATTCTTAGCTTCCCCCTCCTCTAGTTTCTACCACCACCAGTCTCCACCAGCTCTAACCCTAAGCAAACCCTTCCTAAGTTGCTTTTGTGAGGCATTTTGTGACAGTAATGAAACACATAGAGTACTGATGTGAATGGCCTACACATTCCAGTGATGTAGGTCATGACCAAGAAACCCTCGTGCTACATTGCCTGGTGTCATTTCTAGGAGCGGAAGGCTCCTGGTCCAATTTGAGGCTCCTGGTCCAATTTGTGAGACACCATCTTGTTGAGGTGGCCGAGGCAGGTTCTCAGGACCAGCGCATCTGTTCTCATTAGCGGAGTGAAAACCGTAGCCATCAGCTCTGCCTGGAGTCTGGAGAGGATGCGTGTCACAGCCTGTAAAATGATCTAAGCAAACGATCTGGATTTAGAGATGGATTTTGGAGGGAGTAGCCAGGATGCTGTGCTGTAACCGTCCCTCACCCCGGCACTCTGCTGTTTACTGTGGGAATTAGCATGACAGATTAGTATGCTGCTCTGAGAAGCTGTGAAAACGTCTAAAAAAATTTCAGTGATTGCCTCAGAGCCCTAAATAGTCTTATGTCAGCAATTAGCAGGAACAGTGTTTCATTAATCCATCAGCTTTCCAAGGCTGTGAGCCCTCACGTGGGAGACCGCAGAAATCGTTGGGATTATCCACACAGCTTCGCTTGCAGTGTGTCGGGACTGCGGTGGTGTTAAGGATTTTAGGACAGCACACTGACGCAGAAGAACAGTAATAGGGTGCGAGTCTCTACAACAGTCACGTGTTTGTTTCTTTAATTCCAAGTGTGTGTGACAGAGATCATTACTAACAACGTGATGCACAGGATCGCCCCCACTCCTCCGAGGCATGCTGGGGGCTTTCAGATGGGTTGCTGAAATGTTGCTGTAAAATTGGTCCCTTCCAAATGCTTCCCAGAAAGATTGCTAGAAGGTTCCGAGCTCAGGCTTCGGGCACTCCCGAGGAGACGGGCTATCTTCCTCTGGCCCGTGGTCTTCTTATCTGATGTTTCACAGCAAGCTCTTGAGTTCTTGCTCTTCTTCAAAGCTATCTTTGGTTGGTTCTGTAGCGGAACCACCCAGCAAATACGCTACACTTTTGCTGAGTTCTTTGATTCCTCGAATGCTTCCCCTTGATCCTGTCAGGAAACCTTGTCTTCCCTTTGATTTCCGTATTTTTACCTACTAAGCTTCTCAACTGCTTGTCGTTTATCTCAGGTCTTTCCTGTCCTCACCTTCTTGGAACATAGGCAGGCATTTGAGCAATCTAGATTAGAACCAAGAATGCCTCCTATGTCACCCTGGTAGACAGCCACATGCCTCTCTCTGGGAACCAATGAGTGCCACATTTCTTTCCAATCTGTCACTTCCAGGACATCTTCTGTGTGGTATTCAGAGATGCTTGTGATCAATGCTGTCCCAGCCTCCCTCCTTACAACCGCAGTGAATCCCTTTGATTCCACCTTGTGAACTCTCAGCACCTACTGCCCTCCTTGGCCTGGCTCCTCTCTGGTACTGAGGGATTCTAACTGCTCTCTTGTTGTCACCACTGTCCCCAGTTCTGGGATTCCCATTTCATGGCAAAGAGGGCAGAGTCCTTGTCAGCAGACACCAGGTGCTAAAGACTCTGCTCTCAAGTCTTCTCTGGATTCGACTCTTCACAAGCCTCCATGTTCCCTCCTGGCCTTCAGTACCTTCAGGTCCCAGGGCACTCAGAATGAACTCCCTCTGTGGACTTCCAGGTGCCATGGTGGTGGAGGCGGATTTGCTTCTGCTATTTATCTTCCATATGAATGCTTGCTTAATAAAAGGAATCTCCCCCCCCCTCCTCTGGTATCTTTCGTCTTTCTGCAGTTTGAGAAATACAAGCCCCAAAAATTGAAATCCAACTCCACATCATGACATTTTATCTTCTCCAGGATACCCAGAAACTTTTTCTTTAGACTTTAGAAAAGCCTTAGTGCATCTAACTTAGTGCATCAGGCGGACTTCCACCCTGGCCTTATTCTGTAAAGTTCCTTTCTCATCTTACTTGCTCACTATTTTTCACCATTAAAAAAAATATATATTTCCTACCCCTGGCCTCAGGTAACTTATTTGTGACCATCCTTCTCCCAGATTCTGTTAAACTTCTTTCCAGTGGACTGGCTGTCATTTCAAATGGGCTCGTCTGTCTTTGGTTATCAGTTTACACACTTTGTTTACCCAGTTTATTTGCTGCTAGAGACAGCTTGAAGTTCACCTGATGAACTTCAAATGACGGAACTATTTTAATTAGCAAGGGAAGATTTTCTTAGTTCCCCTTGTATGAATTAATTACATGAGCAAGAAGTAACATGCACATGTAACAAATTAGAACATGTTATTTTCATATTAAATGTCCCTGAGAGAGTAAATAATAAATTACTTATATATCAATGGAAAAACCAAAACTAACTCCTTCTGAATGCTCATAGGGTAGACTTTAGGTTTTCAGGAAAAGTGATTGTTTTTTTTTTTTTCCGTTGTGTTTTTTTTTTTTTTAAATTGCTACATAGGATGAAAAAAGAGACTCAGGCTATCATTAAATGAACTTTTATTTGATATTCCTGCATTTTAAATACTTGTAATTTTAATGAGTAAGGCAGTTGACAATGCAGGGTTCAAGGCTCCTTACCTTGATCTCTTCTCCTCCCCGCAGGTGAATAGTTCTTCAGAATTTAATTCACTAATGTTTTGCTCAAAGTGCTTAGAAACAGTGTCCTTAATGTGTCACGAGCCTTCGGTAAGTGCTAGATTCTCTTATTCAGAAACAAGTGTCCTTCTCTCTTCACAATTACTTTCCCCCACTCATCATATCTTGCCTTGAATTATTCTTATTTTTAAATATATTTTCTAGCTAAGTGTCCTTTAAGATTACAGAGAACTTTGTACATTGTGAGGGATTGATAAATTATTTATCTACTGAATAAATAATGAACGTGTAAACATTCTCTTAAAATTTAAAGAGCTTTGATTATTTGAAGTTCTGCGGTCCTGAGACCAAACACGAGCACAGACAAGTTAATGCCTAGAATAACTCAGATAAGCCACCAGAGACAGGATCCTCGGGGACCGAGCAGAAGTCACATTTGCCTGTCTACAGCTTCCTTGCAGAGGCAGTTCTAGTCAATGAACAGGATATATTACAGGCTTGGAGACCTCCGAGGCACTGTAAAACCCCTCGAATGCCCCAGTTCAACTAAGTTTGATGAAGCTCCCCATTTGTTTAAGATTAGTTGCTCTTTATTTATAGCTCACGGGGGTAGGAAGATCAACAGGCAGGAGCAGAACTTGTGGCTGCTTTTGTTTTCTGAAGAAAGCATTTGCAAGGGGTGTGTGTGTGTGTGTGTGTGTGTGTGTGTGTGTGTGTGTGCTTGCCACACATCTGCAGGTGCTGAGAGAGGCCTTAATAGGCTATTGGATTCCCTGGAGCTGGATTTTGAGGTAGTTGTGAGTCATCTTAAATAGATAGTGGGAACCAAATTAGGTTCCTTGAAGCAGCAAGTATTCTTAACTACTGAGCCATGTCTCCAGCCCTGTCTATTTATTTGTATGTTTTTGCGCTATGCTGTATTCATAGCTTTATCTCTGCAGTGAGGGGGGAAACTGCCTCTCTCCACCTGAGCCGGCTGCTGGTCCTCAGAAGCGAGCCCCTGACCTCCCACATGACATGTGAAGAGCAGACTGGCAGACATGTTCTCCTTCCTCTTGTCTACTCCTGGACTTTTGCAATGCCTTAAATTTAGGAGGCATATATAAGTACTTGGATGGATAGATGCCAATGTGGAGGACACAGTGTCCAGGTAGAGGAGATACTGTCACTTTGCAGAGATGGCCCAGTGCCAAGTCTCTTCTGGGTCCCCCAAGGCTCAGTATTTTGCCTTCAGGTGAAGTCATTTGCTTATGAATGAACGCATTGGATTATTTGGTCAACACAGTGTTGTGTCCTTGACTTTTAAGCTAAAGCAATCTTCCAGGACAGGAGTCTGTTAGTCTCATTTGCACCCGCAATGATTAAGAATGTCATGGGTTTCAGAATTGCAAGGTTCACCTTTGAGCAGTCTATAGGGATGAGATAGAAATAGGGTGGGATTTCTGCAGGTGCCTACTTGTAAGGACTGGGAGTTGACTTATGGAACCGTCAGTGAAGGGACAGGCTTAGGATGAGGGGGATACTCTACATAGTTTGATAGAATCTGAAAGCCTGCAGAGAACGAGCTGCATTTTGAACAAGACCTTGAAGAAGAGAATAGATTTTAAAAAATGGTTTCCATGGAAGATCAAGCATGGAGACGTTGCAATGAGAGACAGTAACAGCAACAGTGTGGAGTTAATGGCAGCTGGTGAGGAGGACCACACCAGTGATGTCCTTTGAGTTGAATGTTTAATTATTTGCATATGTATATTCAATTAAATAAAAAGGTGTATTTTGTCAAATCCGAACTTTTTTTTCATCTTTTTTCCTTTATCTCCTCTTGACATAGAATATACTTCAGCAAAATATTTTTTTGATTCAGGTTTTTTTGTGTGTGCATGCGTGTTGTGTGAGTTGTTTCTTTTAGGGACCAAGATTCCTTATGATTAAGTTCATAAAAGGATGTTATACTTGCATGTTGAATGGTCTTCAATGTGTGGTCAGATTCATCCCTGGGAAAAAAGTAGAAGTATATGGGGTCATGTACACCTGCCTGTTATTCACGTCAAGGGCCACTCAACCTATAATACACACCTGCTTATGTTCCAGGATCTATGGAGTATCTTTAAATTACACTTTTATGCTTTATGTATATTTTATATTCTTTTAATTTCCTCCCTATTGAAATTGTTTTGGAGGATAGGAAAATGTATAATAGGTTCTTAATAACCATCAAAATATATGCATATTGAATATTTAAGAAGGTAATTCAGGCATCAACGAGTGGGATGGAATTATTGAAAGTGCCTTTACAGTTTAGGGCTATATTCCAAACATTAAATTCTGTATGGCACGGAACCTTACTCAGAATATATTTTGTTATTTTCAGTGTTTCCTTGGTGCTTTGAAGAGTAGCAGATACTTTCACAGATGGGTCAGACAGGTGTTAAGCATTCTAACTTTGTGTTTGATTGGCTTTGCCATCGTATGGCCTTGGGCATTGATTTAAGCAAGGGGGAAATGTTTAGATTTTCCCAGGAAAACAGAAATCCTCTGTGTTTTTATCAGTGCTAAGTATTTTTTCTAAGGCCTTTTAGCTTTTAAATGGTAGTGGTTCAGTGAAAACCCATTTAATCTAACAAACAGGAAAAAAAAGATGAGTTAAAGACTTACAATGAACATGGTCCCTGCTTCCGCCCTCACCCTGCATCCTACCTCAAGCATCCAATTCTCCATGTGTCACTAAGAGTCCCATCCGAGCGATCTACTAGATAGAATTAAGAATAAACACCAATGAAGAACATTGTATCATAAAGGGGGATTAATTCTTTTTTTATAAATATTGTTCACTGTTTTGTTTGTTCATGTAGTACAAGTATATAATATGCTTTGATTGATCTATGCCTCTCTTCTTCCTTTCAACTGATGTTGCAGCCCCCAGCCACTTCTTCCTAATCACGTAGATTCACTTTTTTTTTTTTTTTAACTCATGGAGTCTGCTTCGCTGCCAGTCTGTACAGGGGTGCAGGGTCATCCACCAGAGTGGCCAACACACCTCAGACTCTTAGAATTTTGGGTTTAAGGGGCCTTATCTCCAAAGAGATCTGACCCTTCTTTCAGTAGGAGTGAGACTTTGTGAGCCCCCCCCCACACACACACACACAAGTCTTCTGCAGTTTTGTCCGGCTTGATTTTGTGCGGGTTTTGTGCATGTAGTCAAAGGCACTATGTGGTCTGATGTGACACAACCCTGTCATGTCTAGAAAAATATTGTTATGTGGCAGCCCTCCATGCCCTCTACCTTTCCAATCTTTCTCCCTCTGCTTCTCCCATGATCTATGAGCCTTGACAATGGGATGTGCTGAGGATATAATACCTAGGACTGAGCTCTTCACAGTCTAAGACTCTGGGAAGACAGAAGCAGAAGGTGCAAATGTTGACCATGAATGAGTCACGGACACTGCCTAATGCACTAGCTTAGGGCTCAGGCCTTGAAGAAAGATGGGATAGGACACTCTAATGGTAGCAAGCTTATATCGTCTGCTGAGGCTGTTGAGTAGACTCTCTTCAGAGGCAAAAGCATGAATTACTATTTAAATTACGATTGCAGTTTAAATGCATTTGTTAATTTAGTATTGTTGAATCTATCCTTATGTTAATTTTAGATTTATTAAGAGAATCAGGAAGAATTATGATACGCTCTATTGTCTGACTGTTCAAACCTGCCAGTCATTAATTTCTACTCTTGATTTCTTGATTAGGAAAGAATCTGTAGGACTCTACAGACAGGAGTATTTCTTAATGCGTCTTTTAGAAAATCATTTTCTTTTAGTTTCCCATTCTGATGTAAGATGCATCCTAACACCTCTTAGTGTAATCAAATATTAAATCCCACAATTAATGATACTTACAAATCCTATTCTTTAGAGGGGAAAAATAGAATACCTTGGATGCTTAACTATATTTATCTCCTTAAAGCCGTGCTGTTTTTGCATATTAGTTTCTGGGTGATCGTATTAGAAACCTTACTCCGTGTTTGCCCTCAGTGACTCGACATAGATGGTTCCATGTGTTTCCCTTCTTCCGTGGGTTGAGCAGCTACCCTCCTTTAGAGAGTAGCACTCGTCGTTCTTGCTGCAGGGTCATTGGTTCTTTGCCAGGGAGCAAAGAGCCTGCTTTTACCTTATCTTTTATTTCTATTTAGAATATCTGTCGCCTTCAAATGCAGCTAAATCTTTAAAAAGTAGACAGCAAAATCAAAACCAGCCTCACCGCCATGATTGCTGTGCTTATAACTAACTGTAAGTACGCCTTGACTTCTTCCATCAAGTGTTGAGAGCACAGCATGGAGATCCTTGTGCCCACAGAGCTCCAGAGAAACCAGGAACGTTAAGCAGCCAGGATTGTCTTTCCAGTGGGAAAGATGGGAGATCTTCCCTCTTTTTTCTTCCATCCAGAAGCTGAGAACTGGAAGTGATTAACAGCTGGAGATCTGTTATCTGTTGGGCTATATCAAACGCCTACAACCAGAACTAGAGATAATCTAAATGATTCTTAGAGCCAGAGGTTCCCTAAAGCTCCCCCAACCAGGACCAGAGGTAGCTAATAGCCTAAATGACCTCTACTTTATATGTATGACTGACACCAGGCTGGACTCCTAGGCCCTTAAGCTAGTATAGGTAGCTAGCGTATCTCTAGAACCCTTCTTGGAAGAAATGACACCACCGGAGTCGAGTTTCAATGTAGTTACAATTCCTTGTGCAATGGGGATTGTACCACAGAAGAAAACATTTTTCAAATTCATGCTGGACTTAAATACATTGAGAATAAACCTGCTATCAGACTGTGATGAGACTCCCTGAAATCTGATCCAGGTTGACAAAGTCAGTGTGCACCAGGTTTTTATTCTTGTCTTTTCTTTATGATACCTGCAGGAACACCCTCAACTAGGATTTTTTTTATTTTATTTTTTGTATGTATGTAATGCATTTATTTGGGATAATAAATTTAGGAATAGTGGGGCTAGAGAGGAGCTGTAGTGACGGAGAGATAGTACCATGGGAAAGTGGATGGAGGTGACAGATACTGATGAAAGAGTTAAATGACACTTACGATGGGTTTTTCTTGTCTTAGAAAGGTGAGTAGAAGCATTGTATATATTTATAAGACTGAAGAGTAGTATTCAGTATCATGTCCTGTGTTAGTACAGCTTGGCTGGTTGAAAGAAAATCAGACGTCACTACAGGAACTTCCAGTGTCTACTTGAAGAAATCAACTGACTAAAATATTTACACCATTCACAATTATCTGATGGTGGCATAATTTGAAACTAATAATTATGTGGGAAGAGATTTGTGGTGATTGTATTGTCAGGCAGCTCTGTGATACTAAAGGCCAAAGATGCTGCTGTTAGCATCCATTCGGGATGATGGGATCTAGAAGCAATCCCAAACTGAAGCGGTGGAATCCTCAGCAGAAATGGATCTATGTAACAGAGACAGCATACAGTGATTTTCCCCCCCCCAATCTATTCTAACAATCATGCTTGGATTTGAAGCCTAATATAATTGGTAGTCATTAGATTGAACTTCCTTTATATGCATAAGCAAGATGTACATTTTACTCTGTTTCCCTATGAAAGACCTGTGCTCTTAGGAAAGAAAGGAAGAGAAAGAAAAGCTAAGGCTTAGTAAATGACAGAGTATGATATATGTCTATATATAATTGCTGTCACAGGGACATAGCACATGCCTCTTCCCTCATTAAGAAGCACACATCTTCTTGATATTAGTAATAAAATGGGTACTTTAATTGTACCCTATAAACCTAAGATATGGGCAATTATATACAGCTGTGCTTCTATGCCTGGTAGGTATATGCACTTGCTAAATCCTATTCAGAATTTGATATGATACAGAGAATATTGCGATTAATAAAAGGAAAATCTTAAATGGAAGAATGTAATTTGTCAGCGTCAATTTCTCATGATCAGAGAACAGAGTCATAAAGAGAAGTGAAGAATTTATTCACTGCACTGTATTCTAACATTCCTGAAAATGCCTGTCCAGTTTACAGAGGAGGCTTGGGGAGGGTCAATCAGTGCTCTAAAGCAGACCCAAGTCTGTCTTATGTACTGAGAGAGCTGAGGCATCTGTCATTGTCCTGAGTCCTGTGGCACCCAAGGATGTCTGGAAAGAAAAGCAAGTGAGTATTTGTGTCGGAAAGAGATTGTTTTGTCGTTCAGCATGACCTTAAATTATATCAAATTTCATGAAGTTTTTAGACGAGACTCACCTTCCTATCCCCACCCCCACCCGCCAAAGGATATCCCTCACAGCACTATGCCACGAGGAGTGGAGAAGACATTGGCCCCCCTCCCTATGAACCATTTGGTCTCTCTCACAGGCTGGATTTTCTCTTAAAAGTTGGATAGACTTCTCTCTAATTCTCCTGTCTTCCTTACAATTTCCTCTCCTAATCCTAAGCCCCGTGGAGGTTTGATTACATTGGTTGGTAGCATTATTCTGTCCACAGCTGGGTGAGACAGAAGTCAGAAAACAGGCTGTTTGAGGTCGGGAAGCTAAGCAGCCAGAAGAACCAATCTGTCAACTTAAATCACGGGAATGGGGAAAAATATTCCAGAATGTGGGAAGTAAAGAATGCTTCAGGTCTCCGTGTTTCCACATTTGCCATTCCCGGGTCGTGCTTCCTCTTTCACAGCTCATTGCCTGTGGGATGGAAGGTGTGCTCAGTGCTGGCGATCACGGTGAGAGCCGCAGTAATGTGCATGTTTGTTTCTGGCTTTAATGTTTATCATGAATACTGTGAATAGTTTCATCCTCCTGATTTAGGGACCTATTCCACACCAGCTCTTAGCCTCTCAACCCTTACTTTATTACTTAAAAGCAGTATGCTCAACACCATAATATTTATCTTTTAATCATGGGGTACTCTTTTCATATGTCGGGTGAAAGTTTTGGAGGGTGAACTTTACTTGCTGGTCTTTTAGAAGTATTCCTGGATGGTTTGCTGCAGATATGCTACGTGGAATGCTATAAAGTTAAAATACAGGCCAGTTCTCCCGAAAGATGTATTCTCATTCTCTTTATCCCAGCAAATAAATAAGATTCTTTTGCGAGATGGGGGTATACAGAGCAGAACATGCCGAGTCCTCATGGGCCTTTCAATTACACTTTGCCTTTTCCTAGAATAAGACTTTATAAAACCAAACTTCTTATGCTGACATGACACAAATCCATTACTGGAAATGTCCTTTCTTACTAAAGATTAAGGCTACATTTGCTTATTTTTGCACGAACCCATGTTTTTCTGCTTATTTTAGTGGACTATGAAATCCAAATTAGTAGTTACTTAAATATCAAGGCAAATAGGAAATTTATAGCAATCTAGGCTCTTTAAAAGCCATACAAAGAAAAGTTAACTTTTTTCTCAGAATACTCTTTTTCCTTTCTTTTGCCCAATGTGTTTGCCTATACCAGCAAAAATTAATGGATAGTTTATTGATTTGCCAACATTATATGATCCAAGCAGTATTAGTAAACTCAAGTAGTAAAAGTGAAAAACATTTTCAATAACTACAAAACATGTGCTTAAACCTAATTTTAATTTGGGATAATTTCTAACAGAATTGTTTATTAGTTACTATATATTATAATGAGAATATTCTTTTCTTAAATAGTACATGTGAAGTGTTTTGTCTGAATGGCATCTCTTACACTGTTGGAGGGTTATTCTTAGTAAAAATGTTTTGAGAATATTTTTTTAAAAAAACAATGAGAGAAGAGATTTAAAAACAAATGAATTTTTCTTTGTGTTTGTACATTCAGGGTTATAACATATTTCTAGTTTCTAAGTTGAATGGCCCCCAAAGGCAAATGTGGTAACAGCTTGATACCCAGCAACTTTATTTACCAATCAAAACCAACTGGGGGCAGGGTCCCTGCTTTTGGTCGATCGTGCAGATTCTGGTGCAAATTTGGGAACCCAAATTAAGATAATACCTCAGTGACCACGCTCTGAAAGAAGCCTCTAGGACCCTGAGCACACTCAATTATTCTTTCTTTTAAATTATCTCAAATATTTGATGAGATTGGTGCAGTTTTCAAATTGGGAATGACTCACAATGCACCATGTCAACTCTTTAAACAAATTAGTTTGACGGATTCCACAGCCGAGCTCGATCAGTGCAGCAGTGTGTGTCTAGAACGGTCAGTTGCATAAGTTCTTAGCTCTGTTTGTTCAGATGTAAAGGTTAGTGTTAATAATTGTCAACCTGACAGAGTCTAGAGTCACATGGAGACAGGCTTGTGGGCAGCCCTGTGGGGGTTATCTTGATTGCATTAATTGAGATTGGGGGGGGGGCGTGGTCTGCTCACTGCCAGTCCTGCCTTCTTCTGTTGGGAATCTAAGCAGGGAAAGGGGCTGAGTACCAGCCCGAATTCCTTATCTCTGCTTCTGGATTGTGGATGCTTAAAGCTCTTGTCATCTTTGCTTGGAAGCCACAAGGCACTATATCCTTGAAGAGAGCCTGGATAAATCCAGTCTCCCTTGAGTTGCCTCTCTCAGAGTATTTTATCCCAGCGACAGGAAACATAGCTAACACTCGAGTCTGTTCCTGAGATGTTTGGGTCTGGGAAGAGGGTTGATCCATAGAGAGTGGGTTTTTTGCAAGCACTGAATCTATGCTGCTTTTAAAGAAGAGGAAAAGCCAATAGGGAAATCGAGTCAGTGGGGGAAACATTAGAAAAGGCTTTGAAGAAACTTGGATTTCAGTCTCAAGGGGAGCAGGGCTCAGGGCGGGGAGGGAGGAACACGGCCACCGTAACCCCAGGAAAGTCCATGCCACACATGGGATTCAAAGATTGCCTGTGAGTTAAGAGTGAATACTTTCATTTTATCTTAACTCTCACTTTGAAACACCCTTCCCATGAGCTGAGTATCTATTCTCTATTTTCCCTCAAACTTCAACAAGACAACTCTTCGTGATCATCTTTCAATATTCAGCATAAGATTTTGCCACAGACCTCATTTCAGTTAATACATAAACTGTCCATTAAGGGTACCAACAATTGTGTATTCCCTTGTTCTAAAGTACTTAAATAGACAATGAATTTAGTTTTGTCATAATCCTTACATTTACAAATAAGTAGATTTTGCAATCAGATGGCAGAAATATTTTGTTGTCTTTTTTTTTTTTGCAACCCAAGATTTTAATTAAACATTAAATCTTTAATTGGAATGAAAGGAAGCTTCTAATTTAATCATATAAAAATGAACTTAAAATAACCCTCCTTGTTTTACAGGATGTGTTTGGTTCAAGATTAGGTGTGTTTTTGTGCCTCTGATTTAATCCTCTTGCCTTGACTTCTGTGACCATATCAACAATTCCAGGAAAATGTTTAGTATTGAGAAATGGAATTGATTTATGACCCACCTATTTTATCAAAGTGAGAACATTTGTTGCCCTATTGTTTTGCTCACTTCTGTTAAGTGAGATTTTGTCCAGCGATACTGGATTTGCACAGAGTACCTGCACTGTGTCCAACAGGCTATGTCGATATGGATTTTAGGTTGCTGTTTTTGAAGGTTCATTTTATTTTTGATTGTGTGTGTGTGTGTGTGTGTGTGTGTGTGTGTTTAATAATGTGAGTGCAGGTGACTGTGGAGGCCAGCAAAGAGTATTCAGTCCCCAGAGCAATGGTTCTCAACCTTTGGATTGTGTCCCCTTTGGCAAACCCAATCTCCAAAAATATTTGCATTGTGATTCATAACAGGAGCAAAATTATACTTATGAAGTAGAAACAAAAATGATGTTATGTTTGGGTGTCACCACGCCATGAGGAACTGTATTAAAGGGTCTGAAGCATTAGGAACCACTGAACTAGATCTAGAGTTATGGTCTGTGAGCCACCCACAATGGATCCTGGGAGCTAAACAGAGGGTTTTTCCCCAAGAGCAGAGTGTGCTTCTCACCTCTGAGCCAACTCTCCCCTGACACATTCCAACATGGAGCATTAAGTTTCCATTCTTGGCTAATGACAGAAGTCCCTGTGGCCAATTAACTGAGTAGGGCCGGAAACCGTTAACAAGTTGGGCTGGAACCAGTTGACTGGTTGGTTGATTAGGCCATCAGCTGGTCTTCTCTTTGAGGCTCTCTGATCACATTGCAGGTGGGCATTCTCTCTGTTTCTTCCGGTTCCGGTTGTCTGATCCAGGAATGGTGTTTGTTTTGAGTACTTGGCTCAGACAACCTCAACTGGATTTAACGGGTTTAAGGGTTTAAGGAATTTTCCTTTTTTTTTTTAACACCTTCTAATCATTAAAACGCAAGAGCCTTTCGGAGGAGGAGTGTAGAGATGGTAGTGTCAGGATGCTGAAATGCAGCTTGGGTTTCGAAAAGCCATGAAAGGCGCAAATACCAGCACAAACCGTGTCATCCCAGAGGCGATAAATGTGTGAGCAGTGCCCGCGCCACTGAGCAATGCCATTCATTTTCCCTGTCAGGCCAGTCATAACTCAATGTCCACTGCAGCCCAAGACCGACCCGGGAGGCTGCTCTCCTAATGCTTGCGGAAATTGCAAAAACCAGCCTACCTAGCGAGCAACATTTCAGAGTAGGCTGTTCCGCTCCCGGACTCATCCACAGTGGGCAGTACCCCCATAAGAATTTGCTTGAACCTTAATATTAGAGCCTATTCCTCGGTGTCTGGAAAGGAAGCAGTGGGTGTGTTGTCCTACGGAGCCTTGGTCTCTCCCCACACAGGGCTGTTGATATTTTATTAGGTGGCATTATCATCATCATTATTACTATTGCTATTATCGTTAGAGACAGTCTCACTATATAGGCCTGACTGACCTGGAACTCACCATTGTAGATCAGACTAGCCTTGAGCTGTCAGAGATCTCCTTGCATCTGTCTCCAGAGTACAAGAGTCAGCCTCACCCCAGTTCTTCGTTATTTAAGATTTTAAGACACAGTCTCACTGTGCCGCCTAAGCTCATCGGTGCCAATACTCTTTTATCAATTTATAATGATAATTTCAACTATACCAGACACAGAGGACCTGTGTACACCCTTAAGACAGGGCAGTCTCCTTCTGGCAAGCTTTGTGGGACAATCCTTTTACTGAGGTTGTTTTGGAGGGCTTGGAAATAGGGAATGAGATTTGCTACAAGATGTCAGGTCTCTTCGGTAACCATGCCTAGCGCTTGACGTGGCCACCCTGGCATGAGTAATAATAACATGTTCCTGTGCCCTGCCTGTGCTCGTTACTGCTGTTTTCCCTGCAGGGCTTACAGTCTAGCGAGGAGAGGCTTTAGCACACTTCTCCCAGGCTCTGTGGCACATGCCATCTGAGAGGTGTGAGGACGCGGTGCCCTTCTGAGAGGAGCAAGTCTAAGCAGGGAAAGAAACCCAGTGTACAAAAGCCTGTGGTGGAAGGGGGTGTGGCTTTCCAGAAGGGAGAAATGGGTGGAGCTAAGAGAGGCCAAGGAAGATGGGTAAGATGGTGCCTCACAAGGGGCCCGCTCCGCTCCTCCAGCCTGACAAAGCTCCAAGCAGGAGGTCTACCTTGCCATTCTTCACCGGGAGAGGATTCACCCGGAGATGTTGATGGCCAGAGAGGTCTCTGGTCTCTCTCTGTAGAACTCCTATATAAGTTAGTGGGGAACTTGAGCTTCGAGGCCCATCTGAGTGGTGATTTCATGGTTGTGTGCTAAGGAGGAGGATGGAATTTGCTTCTTCTTCTTTAACTTCCACATATCATCATCATCACCATCATCACCATCATCATTCATCCTCCTCTTCTATCTCTTCTTCATCTTCCTATTCCTCCTCTTCCTCTTTCTCCTCCTCCTTCTCCTCCTCCTTTTCCCCTTCCTCCTCCTCCTCTTCTTCCTCCTTCTCATGCAAATGGCAGCATGGTTTAGGTGGCACCTGTTAGAGTGGCCTTGGGCATCCTTTGCCAGACTCGGACACAGCTGTGTCATCTAGCTGGCCAGTCAGGCTGGTTGGCGTATGTCCGTCTCCTGTGTTTGAGCTTTGATAGCTATGGTTGAAGCTGTTGCCTTCCAGAGTCTCCAGAGATTCATTCACAAGCTGCGGGGCTGTGTCAGTAAACTCTGGTGCAGATGAGAATGTCACTGGGAAACAACTTCACAAAGTCAATACATTAGGACAATAATGTGTTGGATTTGTTTATCAGTTACAACAAACAGCGCACCCATGTCAGTTATTAATAGAGGAAGCGGTGTGTGTGCAGATTCACATTGGTTTGCTTTGTCTATAAACTTAAACCTGCCTAAGAAGACCTGCCAATTAGCCACAGAGAAAGGGGAGAAAAATTACTGGTACTTGGAGAACTAAATAAAATGGGGGAAAATATTCCTTTCTTTTTCTTTCTTTCTTTCTTTCTTTCTTTCTTTCTTTCTTTCTTTCTTTCTTTCTTTCTTTCTTTCCTTCTTTTCTCTTATTTTTTTTTATTTATTTAAAACACCAAAACCTAAGAACTGTCAAACAAGAAACAGAAAAATGGTAGAGATGGGGCAACAGAGGCATTTCTGTGAACCTGTTTTCAAACGTTCTTTCCTTACCCCACCACAGGCGCTCGCATAAAGCAACCACTTTTGTTCTCATGACACTGCCTTATTCCCTTCACCTTTCCAGACCCTTCGGTCCTTTCAGCTAGTTGAGGCAGATGAGTGTAAGAGGCAAGAGACACCCCGTCCTCTTACAAGCCCTGGTCTTCTTCAGAACACAATGAATCTTTTTGCTTGGGCTGGACCCTCTTCACTGTGCAAACAGTGGAGAGAAGTCAGTGTGTCAACTGCTCCTTTAAGGATGCTTCCCATCCATACTTACTCGGGGATTGAATGTTTGCAGAGTCGCAGTGTTTGAAGGCCAGCAGGCCGCGTGCCTGCCTATTTCTGGATCTGCCAACCGACAGCAGCCAGATCCCAGTGAAAGCTTCGGAACTGACATGACTGGGTATGTGTGTGCTGTTGCCGTGGGCAGTCGGAGCTGGGCTCTGCCAGGCTCCCTGCCGACCGAGGACACTCATTCCCCCTGGGCGGCTTGTCCTTCCTGATGATAGATTGGGGGAGACAAGCAGCACATGGGTACACAAACACTTCTCTCAGGCAGTTGGTGCCATTTAACAGTTTCCTCCTGTGGTTGACATTTTCATTTCCTTCCTTCACCTCGCTCATCACGGACCGTTTGCATCTTATTTTCTGTACACAGGGGTAATGCAGAGTGACAGACCACATGAGAGAGCTCCATTACTCATTTTCGGTGCTATCTCCTAGGCAAATTACACAGTGGGTTTTGCAGGAGCAGGGCCACAAAGGGCACACGCGGTTTTAATTGTGCGCTGGCCTTGAGTCAGGCCGCGTGTGAGATGGGCTGAAATTTTCATCAAATGTTGCTGCTTCAGAAAAGCCCTCTTGAAATGAAAAAGGTGTTCATTTGTGATTGGCCCACGCCAGCCCAGACTTGCTTTGTTTACCAGGGAGCTTCATTCCCAGGGAACAATGTACTCACGGCCCGAAGGAAAGAATTCCTTGCTGTCACCGGTTCAAACCTAGCCCCAAAATGAATTAACTTGTAATTGGTGAATAAAAAAATCCTATGCATATAAGCTGTCCAAGAGGATGCTTTCATACACACTGGGAAGTGGTTGCCATGGGTTATATCAACCAGTTTTCTTTGCTGAATCTTGGAAGGATGTTGAGGAATGCAAACATGTGGAACAACATTATTAACTAAGGTTAGCATTCTGTGTACTATTTTGACAAACAACTCCTTTTAAAATTTTTTAATTTATTTTTATTTCATGTGCATGGATATTTTGCCTACATGTATGTCTCTGTGAAGGTGTTGGATCCTCTGGAACTGGACGTATAGACTGTTGTGAGCTGCCATACGAGTGGTAGGAATTGAAGCCAGGTCCTCTGGAAGAGCATCCAGTACTCTTAACTGCTGAGCCATCATCTCCAGCCTCTCTCTTTTTTAAAGATTTATCTATTTATTTTATGTATATGAGTACACCATTGCTCTCTTCAGACACACCAAAAGTGAGCATCAGTCCCCATTACAGATGGTTGTGAGCCACCATGTGGTTGTTGGGAATTGAACTCAGGACCTCTGGAAGAGCAGTAGGTGCTCTTAACTGCTGAGCCATCTCTTCAGCCCTGACAAATATCTCTTAATCTCTTCATATTTATTGCTTTCTGGGCTCTAGGTTGACTCAAGTGAGTAGCTACTTATAGTGTTCCTCTTTGGCTATTTGGAGAGATAGCTCAGTATGGGGTTGGAGAGATAGCTTAGTGGTTAGGAGTGCCTGCTGGTCTTGCAGAGAACCCTCAGTTTGCTTTCCAGCATCCACAATTGGCATCTTGAAGCTACTTGTAATGCTAGAGCTAAGGTATTTGATGCCTTTTCTCATCTCTGTAGGTAGCTGCATTCACGTACAAATATCAATACATGGACACATATATGCACATAATTATAAAAATTTCCTCATTTTATTAGCAATCCTTAGAAAGACCAAGAATACATTTAAAACTTGAGATCTGATCTATATGTATATATACACACATATATGCATGTGTGTATATGATATATATACATACATATATGTATATATGTATATGTATATATACATGCCTATATTGTTTAAAGATCAGCTTTAGTGTGAGCAGCAGAAGCACAATATTCAGTAACTGCTTCTATGAATTTCAGCATCAGACTTGGATTGAATCAGCCAGCCTCTCTCTCTCTCTCTCTTCATTTGCTCTATCCAGGTACCTGTCCCATGAGGAGTTACAGGACTTACGCAGGCGTTCTGTTTTGAAAGCATACACTTTCCTGTATGTAAAAGCTTTTGTTGCACACAAAGACATGACTTACTTGGAAATCTTGCCAGTGGATTTGCTGTTCTTGGTCAGGGAATATTGGAGGCAGAGCCCAGAACTTACCTCCCCACCTGTGTTCAGAATGAAAGTTCAAAGACAAAGTTGTTAAAAAAAAAAAAAAACCAAAATAACAACAACAACCAACTTTAGAATAGTGCCCTGGAGAACACACTGTGCTAGACAGAGTACTTCTAGGGGTCACTCTGTCTGGAAGCTTGGGGCTGGCCCTTAGCTGGCCTCTCTGGTCAGTTATTGAGAAGACTGGTTTTCCTTGAAGAGGGCTCTTCATGTGGCTTTCTCTGAGGCGTGCACCAGGTTCTGGCAGCACGGTGGCTGGATCTTCCTCTCTGGAGTTCTGGGCATTAGTTGAATTGTGTGTAGGAACTAATTACAGAAATTGAGAGTCACTTCCCACAAACTCTGTTAAAGAAAGGGATAAGGCTCACCCACCCTTGAGGGGAGAAGTTACTGGTGTCTTGATACATCGTAGAGCTCTATTATAAGAAAGGGTCATCTGCCGTGCATGGTACATAAGACAGAAATGAATGTTGTGAATAAAAATGGAGGCAGGAGTGAAAGGGAGGTTGGTGCATGTGGGGGATGGCAGCAATGAAGACAGCAGTGCCCACTGATGTTTGAGAACTATGAAGGACAGACTCATAGGATTCCTTGGATAAGAATTTTCCAGAAGACAGAGCCTCTGGTCTAGAGTTGATTCTAGGAGGGAGTAGGAAAGGGTTCAGAAAAGCAGAAGCAACAGGTCGCCTCATCTCTATGCTCCGTTCGCTCACTTCTGAGAGGCCATCAAAGGCTTCTGGGCCATTTTTAAAGACTCCTGCCCACTGCTGTGGTGCATCAGGATGAACATGCACAAAGGTGGAGGCAGGGCGGCTGTTGGGATAGCCAATCCAAGAACCAATAATGGCTTGGCCAGGCAGTTAACAATGAAGGGGATTGACAGGTAGGCTCTGTCTGTACTTCAAAAAGTTGAACCAGTAAGATGCAGCAGATGATGAGTTGTGGGGGTGCAAGGCAAGGGGGTTCTGTGTTCTGAATGGAGAAACTTCGTCGATGCTGATGATATTAGCCAATCAGTAGCATCTGTGGGTAGAACATGTTTGAGACATGGGGAATAGGAAAGGACAAAGCTTTGGTTTGGGCATTTTAATGTCACATATTATAGATCTCAATGGGGGTGTTAAATTTGCGATTAGACCTACAGGATGGTTTTCATAGAAGCAGCCTGGACTAGAGATAAAACTTGGTTGTGATCTCTATGTGATGAATAAAAAGCTGAACATATTTTCAGGAGTAGTGCCCTGTTCATGCAACTCATTTGACATTGAAGGAGAGACAGTCCCTGAACACTTAGTGTAAAGAAGTGTTATTGCCCCCACATTTATTCAGCCTATATATTGAGTAAACATGACTGGGTCCACCAACCAGTTTCTCCTTTGAGAGAGAGAGAGAGAGAGAGAGTGTTTATGTATGTGTGTGTATTTGTGTGTGTGTCTGTGTGTGTTTATGTGTGTGTAAGTGTGTGTATGCATGTGTATGTATATTTATGTGTGTATGTGTGTTGATGTGTGTGTCTGTGTGTAGGTCTATGTGTGTGTATGCATTTTTCTGTATGTATGTGTTTGTCTCTGCGTGTATGTGTATGTATGTGTGTTTGTGTATGAGTATGTGTGTGTGTGTCTGTGTATGTGTCTATGTATGTGAGTGTATATATATATGTGTGTGTGTCTGTGTATCTGTGTGTATATGTGTGTGTGTGTGTGTGTGTGTGTGTATGTGTGTGTGATGCTTTGGACATTTCAGTCATGTCCTTCCCTTTGTGATATGTACAGCTGATAGTTTTAATTTAGATTATCTAGGTTTTAAGATATCCACATTTTCATTTTACTAGATATTTTATATGCATTTTATTTTTAACATGTAAATTTATTATGCTTATAAACTCAGTTTCTAGCTTAATAGTGTTTTAAAGCTTGGGAGAACAAATTATGCAACCCTCTAACTTCTAGTGAGCTCATTTGGGGGGGTAGATATCATAAATTAAATGTGCATCTAAAATTAGAATATTCAGAGTTATACTTTAGTATGCATGCCCCACCTATATTTGAATTGGGAGTCTAAAGAATAATTTTTTTCAACTTTTGTTCATATTCCATGAATCATAATTGGCAATTATCTATTAGAGTCAAAATTTAGATAATTTGATTGATAGTAAATGACAGTACATACTCCATCTCAGGAGAAAGACATGCCATCATATAATATTTTAGAGATATGTCATTAACATACATTTTATTTAATTAAGAATGTTTTATTTTGGAATAAGGGCATTTTTATTCCTGGTTTCAACTTTTTTTTTACCTGCATTCTTTCAATCTTTGTGGATCTTTACATTCAGTCCCCTGTGCATTTTTACCTTTATCTTTCCCCCTCCCACCTTTCTTCCTTCCCTCTTCTGCTTCCCTTCCTGGAACAAAGATGGGTGTAGCTTACAAAGGGGAAACTGAAAGGCAGACAGAGAAGAGAACAGAAGTCCCATCTGTGCTCACAGGTAGGTCTGGGTTCCTTCCATCTTCCACCATGACTGAACCCAAAGAGACAGAAGTTGATGATGCATTGTCAGAGAGACAGTGGTTTAGCCTTGTGCATGGGTCATTGTTCTGTTTTAAGGGAGAGGCGCAAAGGCCTGGGTTACCCTCACAGTGCCTCCTTTCCATCCACAGAGCTGTGTAATAGCTGTGCTCACCCTAGTAGCTCTAGGCTCTCCTCTCGGAACCCAGCAAGTTATTCTGTTCTGGTACTTTGTATTAGATCTTCCTCCTTCCAGTTCCACTTATTGGCTACCTCAATTTGGGGGGGGGGTGTTTAAAAATATTTTTTATTAATTCTTGGAGGATTTCATACAATGTAGTTTGATTATTACCCTTGTCCTCCTCCCTAGATTGATCCTGCATCCCGATCCCTCAACTTCATGTCTTTGTTTTTATGTCCCATCAACTCTAATTTGAGCTGCCCAACATCCTTGCTTTTCTTCACTCCCCTCAACAGACATTTCTTCTACTATTTCACAAGCCATTTGCATAGTGTTTTGCAAAAAAAGGCTTATAAACCATTTATGTTTGGAGATTCAAGAAAATGAGCACTTGACAAGGAGGGGAAAAAGCCAAAGGCAGAGACTAATGACTTTCAGGGGTTGGCCTGCCTGGGAGGCTGATGCTGGCTCCGAGTCTCTGGTTCAAGGCCACAGATTAGATGCACTGTAATTGTGTTGTACTGAAGCACATTTTTAGTAAATAATACCGGGGACCAACTCTATTAACATGCCCAGCTGAGAGGAAATTAAGCGTAGTTACTTGACTGATAACGATGCCAAGCAGTTTCAGGTGTTAGAATTTCATTAAGACTGTGCGTTGCCTCTCAGAATACCGGCTTACATTTGTGTCAGGTGTTTCAAATTAATCATGAGCGTAATTAATAGTTGGAGTAATTAGATTATCATTCTATGACGATCCCGCAGTATCACTGAGAACAGAAGAAGCAAGAAAAATGAAGAGGGCCAGTCAGGTCTAGATAATCCATGATCGGAGCTCAGCGAGACTTATCAAAACAGGTCAACTCTCAGGATTAATGGATCGATGCTCAAGTTGGCATCTTATTACAAGAACTAAAAATGGAGACAGTTTAATGGGAAGGGAGCTCCCTCAGGGAAGTTAGATCCCCAAACACCTACGTTGAATTTTTAACAAAAGTATAACTTTGTAACAACGTTTTTTCTAAAAGGATAGACTACCTATCTCTACCTATGATCACTAAGGACAGGGCTAACAAGTGTGTGGGAACACGTGGCGTTCAGCTCCTTGAAGGCTTCCATGCTTCCGTCTGCATGGCAAGCCAAGAAAAAAAAAGAGATTTTTGGCCTGCTAGAAACTTTAATGAATTATTGAACCTATTTCATAGAGAATATTTTGAGACTGCTTTCTTGAACAGCTCTCGTTAACCTAAAGAGACGCTTAGTAAACTATCTAGAAGGCTCTCAGTGAAAGGATATCTTTGTGGAAGTCACTTTCCAGCCAGGGTTTGCCCTGGAATGATTTCAGATGATTGCATAATGAGGGCAGCAACTTGCAGGGCTACATATAAACCGCACGCTACTTAATACATTATGCATGTTAGCCCAAAGGTATAATTATTCAGTGAAATGAGAACTAAGGAAATTAGCTTTGTATTAATGTTTATTTATACCGACGACTCTTTTCTTTACATAGTCATCCTCTTGCAGCAGAGTCCACGTAAAGGCCTCTATTTCCAGAGTAAAGTGTTGAATCAGGTCAGCAGGGCCGGGTTAAGTGCCTTCACCTTTCCTCCTAGGTTGTTGCTGTAACGTGGTGTTTGCTTTTAGAGAAGCCGTTTCTTTCATGGAGCTGGAAGGTCACACTTGCTACTGTAGTTCTCCACCAAAGGACATCTGCAGTGTCCCGACAGCACCTGTGGACGCTGCCATGGGCCATCTACACCTGCTTCTTCTCACACATGATCAGTCAGAAGGGCATCATTTCTGACCTTGCTATTTGTTGGGTAGTTGAGACACATCTTCTTTTTCCAGCCTTTTGTCCCTGGTTCCAATAAAGGACCAAGGTGCTTATCCCTTCTTGGATGTTAATGTTTAGCTTTTAGTGACAACAGTATTTAACATATATTAGTTAAAGATATCTGCTTTTGACCTTGCTTCCAAGAGTAATAGAGCAAATCTTTCAGGAGACAGAACACATCCCTCCTCACCTCAAAACTTTGTAAGGAGTTCATAGAGTCAGAGCTGTGATCTCCAAGTCTGCCTCTGGCCAGCTGTCACTCTGCCCACTACCCTCTACATTTAGAGTCACCCTTCCTGAGTGGGGATGTCCCAGATGAACTCTCCAGTTCCTGCTTCTGCAGCCTTCAGTTGTCCTCGTGGAGGTAGGCTAAGTCCTCACCCATCATGGTTTCTGAGGAGTTATTACCTTCTAGCAGGCTCAGAAGCCTGAGGTCTCGGTCTACCCAAGGATTTGCTGTCTCTGCACCAGGGTCCCTATGTTCAGCACATACCACTTTCTAGAAAGGTACATAACTTACCTTTGCATTAAATACTGTCCTTGTCTCTTTGGATCAGTGATATTCAGCCAATCCAACACTACCTGGCACATAGCTGAGCTCTATTAATTATCTACGTAATGAATGCATGTATGAATGAATTCATATTCTGAAATTCCTCAGCGCATAGCTAAAGTTGCTGCCCTTGGGTCTCCCAAAGAGCAGCCAAGTTCCACACTGTGACGGCTCAGTGACCAACATGAGTTTCCAATCAGCACTGAGGCCAACACAAGAATAGGAAGATGCCAAGTGACTCACTAACACAGTCCTGAATTAGTTGCTTAGGGCTAGAATTCAGCAGGGGACCCCTGACCTTCTCAGCACATGAAGCCGTTCCCTGCCTGTATTAGTCAGAGTTCTCTATAGGAACAGAAACACGGGAATGAGTACACACACATTATGAGCATTTCTCAAATCAGCTTACACTGAGAGAGTAACAAGAGTTGTCCCACACCATAGAGGCTGAGCCTAGCGGTGCCTTAGTCCTTTAGCCTAATTTGGTGTGGAAGCCCTGGAGGGTTGCCAGAGAGCCGCCAGTCCTTAATTAATGATGGGAGCCTGGAAATGCTGATTCTAATACCAGTAGAGGAATCAGGAGCAGCAGTTACAGGGGTCAGCCAATTCAGGCCCGCCAGCACAAGGCAAGTAACCTGCCCTTTGTGTCTGGGCTGTTAGCAAAAGGTGCTACACACGGCTGGAATGGGTCTTCCCATATCAGCTAAGGCAATCAGGTCATGACGTTAGTTCTCTATTCAGATGATTCAAATCTGTGGCAAGTTGACATTAAACCAACCACCAGTACCACATCTTTGTGGTCAACAGTCCTCTGGCAAGTGTGTCTCAGCTCAGCAGTAGTAGCAACCCAGGGCAACCTGCCCAGGAGGGCATGAACACTTAGTGTCGAGTGTGTGGCTACTTTGTGTCAAAGCTCGGCTGTGTTTTCTCCTGGCAAGGTTTTGTGGACTCTTAGAAGTGGCTGCCCATTTGCACACCTGTTTCTGTAGCCTGATTTTCCAGAGCAGAGATTGCGACATCATGACCAGTTCATGAAGCGTGTGTCTAAGTGGAGGGAGGGTGACTGCAGTGCCACAGACTGCTTGGAAATAGTTTGCAGCAGGAAGGAGCTAGAGAGATGGCTCAGCGGTTAAGAGCACTGACAGCTCTTCCAGAGGTCGTGAGTTCAAATCCCAGCAACCACATGGTGGCTCACAACCATCTGCAATGGGATCTGATGCCCTCTTCTGGTGTGTCTGAAGACAGCTACAGTGTACTTATATATACTAAATAAATAAATCTTTAAAAAAGAAAAGAGTTATATGTCAAGGATAAAGCTGGAGGCATCGAGTTAAGTCTTTGCTTTGGAGAGTCTTCCTGGCCATTTGCAATGCTCCCTCCCTGCCCTGGAAGAGGCAGAGTGAGGTGGAGGAGGTATGTTACTTTGGCCTTTGTTTTAGCTTTGATGCTTGGTTGAATGGACTCATAGATCCATTCCACTTGGGTGCCTGAAGCTACACTGTCCCAGGCTGCAGCTCTGCAGGCTGAAGGTCCCAGTGCTGGAGAAAACAAACAAACAAACAAACAAACCAGAATAAGAAACCTAGAAACCAAACCAAACCACAGAACCTTCCCTCTAGGACAGTGGCTCTCAACCAAGGATTGCATATCAGATGTTTACGTTATGATTCACAACAGTAGCAAAATGACAGTTATGAAGTAGCAATGAAATGACTTTATGGTTGGGGGGATGGTCACCACAATCTGAGGAACTGTATTAAAGGACTTAGAAGGGTTGAGAATTGATGCTCTAGAATATGTGGTGGTGAGCTACAAGCTAGAAGTTAATATTTTTAATATCCATTTACAAAATAAGATTTGGACACAATATTTCATCTAATGAACCCAAAACTTTGTCACCTCAACCTTCCATCAATATAAAATTTACTAGCAAGATATCCTGCTTCGGTTTACACTGAAGCCTCGAGGTTTCAGCACGGCTCAAACTGGCACCTCAGTCTGGACTGGTCACGTTCATGTTCTCAGTGCCCGGTGCCGTGGTGTTCAGTAGGACAGTCTTAGACACGTGATGAAGAGATGGCTATATGTAGAATCTGTTCTCTTGGTTTTACAGTTTCCTTTCATTAAAACAAACTACATATAGTGTATAAACTGTAGTGTGTTCGGGGATGTTGTGATGTCAGACTATAGGACTTGGGGAAGTATTTCAAATGGCTCTATGTTGACCAAATAGCAATGTGACTCCCCATCTCAGTGATGACTCGAGTAGTGGAGGTGTATTGGGGTGAGCAATGGAGTTGGCAGTCAAGGGCTCTAGAAATTCACAGAAAGCCGTCTCACACACCTTGGCCTGTGCTGTGAGATCTCGATGCCTGCCTTGGAACTTCATGTAACTCCTATCGTACGTATGTCAGCATTATTTCAATTTTAAAAGCCAGGTTCAGACGTTTATGAAAGTAGCTCACCCTCCAGGCCTAAGGGTGGCCACTAATCAACCCAAATGAATTCTGGGAATCATCACATGCTGGTGGTGTGTCCTGTGAGTTGATTATGTCTGAAAGACACTCAGGTGTTTTCACGCATGCTTAAGACTCCTATTTTGGTTCTTGGCAATCATGGGAAAGATGGAGAGGTAGCTAGCAATCAGGGGTATAGAGAGATAAAATTTTGTTTTTAGTACCTTAGTAAAAAACAGGGGTAATAAAGTATATGTTTCTTATATATGTGGAAGTAACGACCAAAATTTTTAGTTTTGAGGCAACTCCACACACATTTGCTGTCCTATATATCAGGTGTTTAGTTTACCGCCATCTTAAAACCCTGTGCACATCTCCCGTGACCACTTCCAGCACCCCACTCCCAATTCTGAGAGACAAGTAATTATACGCACACCAGCTAAATGTCTAGTAAAATCTCCAGGCAAAACTGAGTTGACTTGTGTGGAACTGAATTTAAAAATACTTGATAGGATCTCGCGGCAGACTCTGGGTCCTTGTCAGCTTGCATTTACTGCCTTGCCTCCTCTAGCTGGTGCTATGGCCTCCCTCCTCCCTCCTCCCCCTCCTCTTCCTTCCTCCTCCCTCCTCCTCTTCCTCCTCCTCTCCTACCTGACTACGGAACTCCCAAGTTCTCAGAGATTTCAACCCAGCCCTTATCCATTGTGCCTCTCTCTGTGAGAAGAAAGGAGACTATCATTTAACTGAAGTGTTTGGTTTATGCCTGCACCGTGGGTCCCAGGATGGAAATACTTAGGGTCATATTTATTTAGTTGGACACATAGGATATGTAATAATATGGACTGCGTGGCATGGTTATTTATGTTATGTTCCCAAATGAAATCTTGTGTTTTTGCAAGGTAGTCATGTATTTGTGGATGATATAAATATATAGTGAGGAGCTCGCTGTAGTTTTACATTTTGTATTATGGTCAGGTGGAGGGGTGGCCTTTGAGAATAGAAAAACAGACTGTAATCTTTAAGGTTAAAAAGTTAAAATGTAAATGGAGACCAGATGTGAGATTAATATGGCAACCACCCCTGCCCCTAAGTAGTGGATGATGATGATGATGATGATGATGACGATGACGATGACGATGACGATGACGATGATGATGACGATGACGATAATGATGATGATGATGACGATGATGATGATGACGACGATGATGATGACGACGATGATGATGATGATGACGACGATGATGATGACGATGACGACAGCTATGATGACGGTGGTGATCTGTCTATACTTAACAGTGGTGGAGAACCTGGGTTCAGATCACCCCTCATTGTAGTCATCATCGTCATCATCATCATCATCCTCATCCTCATCCTCATCCTCATCCTCATCGTCATTGGTACTGGGAATGGAACCGAGGATCTTTCACTCAATAGACAAGTGCTCTACCACTGTGCTACACTTCCTGGCTCAACTGCTAATACTGAGATAATCTTCTTAGGGAAGACTATGTCTCCTTAAATCACCCAGCCTGAATTTATTCAGGATTATGGAAATTAAAAAAAGAAGTAAAAAATCGTAACTTAGCAAACACATCTTTTAAGAATTTTTTAAAAATTGAAGTCATAAGTTCATCAGGTACTGGAATTTATAGCCACTGGAATGGGTGGAGCACTTCTACCATAGCCACTGGAATGGGTGGAGCACTTCTACCATAGCCACTGGCATGGGTGGAGCACTTGCACCATAGCCACTGGCATGGGTGGAGCACTTGCACCATAGCCACTGGAATGGGTGGAGCACTTGCACCATAGCCACTGGAATGGGTGGAGCACTTGCACCATAGCCACTGGAATGGGTGGAGCACTTGCACCATAGCCACTGGAATGGGTGGAGCACTTGCACCATAGTCACTGGCATGGGTGGAGCACTTCTACCATAGCCACTGGCATGGGTGGAGCACTTCTACCATAGCCACTGGCATGGGTGGAGCACTTCTACCATAGCCACTGGCATGGATGGAGCACTTCTACCATAGCCACTGGAATGGGTGGAGCACTCGCACCATAGCCACTGGCATGGGTGGAGCACTTGCACCATAGCCACTGGCATGGGTGGAGCACTTGCACCATAGCCACTGGAATGGGTGGAGCACTTGCACCATAGCCACTGGCATGGGTGGAGCACTTTCACCATAGCCACTGGCATGGGTGGAGCACTTGCACCATAGCCACTGGAATGGGTGGAGCACTTCTACCATAGCCACTGGAATGGGTGGAGCACTTATTTGTATTAATTAATCAATAGAAAACATTTAGTTCCATTTCCTTTTTACATCATATGTAAATTAGATGGTGGTGGTGGAGGAACCACGGTGCCATTGGTAAGCAATGAGCTTACACCCCCAGGGTCCCTGTGAACATCAGGAACTTGTACCCAGCCCAAGGGTCTACTTCTTCACTGTAGTGACCATGCACCTCTGTCATGCTTAGTTCAGGCTGCTAAATGTGAGAGACTCTTCAAAGTGAGGTAGGAAGGGGGCCAGGCGGACTTCCCATGGGCCTGTGCTCCAAAGCTCTACTTGTAACCTATATAAACTTCGCTTGGGTTGAAAGGGTCAACCCAAAGCTTGGGAAGGAGATCCTCCCTGGGTGCAAGACTTGTAAAGATGTGGAGGGCATTGATGGTTAGTGTTGATTGTGCTGTTCATCCTGCCCTGTTCTACCCTTGTTCCTGGACGGATGCCTTCTTCCCACAGCCTCCCCGAGCGTGGCAGGGAGCAGTCATAGAGGAACGGAGCCCGTGAGGTCAGCGGAGGCTGTCAGAAGACACCTTATCTCACAAGCTAGGAAAAATTCTTTTCTCCATGGCCTTCAGGGCGTAGTGATAACTGGGCTCTATAAAAAGAGGGTTTGAAGAAAAGATACATGTAGTGAACAGAAAGGGAAGACAAAGGAGGCAGAGAGGGAACGGATTCATCCCAGTAAAGAAACTAAAACCACCGTGGAGGTGAAAACCACCCCAGGGACCCCAGACACAGCAAACATGAAAACTCAGAGAGGAAGCGGAGTGTGGCCTAGAGAGCTCTGAGTTGGAGTGTGCATGTGTGCATGTGTGTGTGTGTGTGTGTATGTGTATTTGTGTATGTCAATGCATGTGTCAATGTGTGTGTATGTGTGTGTAAGTGTATATATATGCATGTGTATGTGTATATGTGTATGAATTTGTGTGTATGTGTGTATGTATATATGTGTATGTGTGTATGTGTTTGTGTATGTGTGCGTGTTGAGGATGACAAAAGGCTGTCATTTTGCTTTCCCAATGGAAAAGAATGGAAAACACCCCACCCCCCCACTCCCTCAATGAGATAATAGAAGAAATGCCTACTGATAAAAAATATGGTTGTGTATGTACAGGGCAGGTCAAAGATTACACTATCTACTGGGAAAAAACTATTTGGAAACAATACATTATGGGCCAGTCTCTGGGCACTTCAGGCCAGCAGAGAGCAACTGCCTGACTCGGAAATGGTCAGTAAGAACAGAAGACCCATGCTTCCTCCTGAAGGCAGTGATGGATGGACAGACAGACACATCTGTCTCTGCAGAGCCTCCCTCAATCCCATCTGTGCACACCCATTCTCACGACACACAACGGTGTACACTTATGAGGTAGATGTGACTTCTGTATACATGGATACAAAATGCCTATCGCCTCAAACATTCGTGTCTCTATGGTGGCAACATCAAACACAAAGCTGTCAAACGCTTGTAGTCATTTGAAGTACACGGAAATCATGAGCCCACACTCCCCAGGGTCACGCTGTAGTGATGTCTACATGTATTACATGTATCATGACGTCCTCATGTAGTATCATGACATCAAACACTGGGAGTTACTTCCTCCCATCTCACTACCCAACTGTTCTTCATCTTCCTCCCCCACCTTTCCGACCTCCGGTGACAAGTGTAGTTTTTACCTAAGAGTGAGAACGTGATTTGTTGTTATTGTTGTTTGTTTGTTTCCCTCTCTCTGAACATAGCTCATTTCACTTAACATCATGACCGCTGGACTTGTTCATGTTACTGTAAATAACAGGATCTCATCATTCTTCACAGCTGAATACTTTCCCGATATGTATGTGTGCCATATTTCCTTTATTCATCCAACAAAGCACATTGGTTGCATCTGTTGGCAGCAAAGCTGTCAAAGCGTGGAGGACAGTTGTCTCCTTAATGCTCTGGACTCTTTTCCTTTGTCTATTCCGGCAAACAAGATGGCTGAAGGGTATGGGAGCTCTGTTGGTTTTGTTTGGGTCGTCACTGTACTGACTTACATTTCCAACAGCAATACACAAATCATCTCTCTCAACATCCTCTTCTACACTGGCTGCTTTTCAAGAATGAGGGAGGCTGTGTTTCATCAAGTAGAGAATTACGCAGATTCAAAAATGTTCTTCAAAAATGTCGAAACACAGGGAGCAAGTTCTCAGCAATGAATGCAAGTTGGGAACATGCAATCGTAAAAACATTAGCGTTGGGTTCTGCCCAGAGACTCCTGCTTGGTCGACGTCCACAAGGCCGGTATGTAGAATGCTTGAAGCTGCCCTAGTGATTCTCAAAGGTAGCCGAGTTAGAAAGGAATTCCCATAAAAGATGAAACAGGACCCCAGGAAGACGAAGGAGTTAGATCCTCTGCGTGGGTGGAGGGATGGTGCTGGCCCAGTCTGTGACACTGTAACACACACTCAAGGTTTACTGTCGATGATATTCTGTTCTACGCTTGCTCCTGCTTGGCTTCTCATGCGAGCTCATATTACATTAGAATATGGCAGAGGAAGAGGAAGAGAAGCTGAAGAGGAGGCTGACAAAGTGGGCTGAGTGGCCACGCACTGGCTCACACTACTCCCCAGCTCACCTGCTGCTACAGATGGGCACCAAGCCCTTCCTGAGGTAAAGGTTCATGACCTACTTGTCCCCCCCGTCAGGCCCACTCCTGACATTGTCACCTCTTCACACCATTGTGTAGCTGTGTCCAAGCTCCCAACTCATGAACCTATGTGAACTGAGCCACACCTAGAACACAGAACTCCAAAGTGTGGGTTTTCTTCTTCCATCGTGGCTAACGGTGGTGATGGAAAAAAAACCCACTTGTATCATGTGGGGCTGTTAGTTGGGGACTGAAGGAGTCTCTGCTAATTACTCCTTTTTCTCTGTGAGGGCCAGGGCTGCAGAGGCCAGTATGGAGGCATCTGGGGAGGCCTGGAGAACAGAGGGATGTATTTGAGGCAGTGTTGTCTGGTGAATGAAAGAAAATGCTAAGGAGGGTTAAACCAGAGTATGGGGTGTCAGAGTTAAGAGGCCTGGAGTTTCAGGTCATGAGTTTTTAGGGACTGTCCTTCTCCTAGGTAGGTGGTAACAGAATTCAGGCAAGGGCTGTCTATGTTCCAGCAGAAGAAAGAAGCAAGCTGGTTGTGGGTTTCTCTTCTTTTGTACACAGCACAGAGAATCAGACACCTGTAGAAGCAAAATCAATAAGCAAGTGACAATAATGCATTGGGCAGAATTTTGTCCGGCTCCAATTTAGTTCTTAATTCTGCATTGTAAGCGCATTGCCATGAGCCGAACACAGCCCTTTGTTCGGCTGAAATGGAATGAAATGAATTTTAGTTCTACCAGTTCAGAACATCAACAGGAGATCAAAGAGGCCCCGACTCTCCATGAAACGCGATGTGTCTTGTGGACCCAGTTTGTGACTTAAGGTTATTGTATGTTGCTGTGGTAACACGTTAAGAATTTATCAATCGTATCATTTAAAAACTTAAAGAAATCTTTACGTATGCGTGCTTGTGTTTGTATGTGTGATATGCGTTCGTTGTGTGTTTATGAACATATACATGTATGCATGAGCGTACACATGCATGACACGCATGCAGAGGTCACAAGGCATCAGATGCTACTTCTCACTTTCAGCATTCTTCTCTGAAATAGTGTATCTCACAGTGTTTGCCTGGTGTTTCCTTGGCCAGGCTAGCTGGCCCATATGTGATGTGTGCTATCATTTTGGGCTTTTTATGAGGATTTGGAGCATCCAAGCTCAGGTGGGCAGACGTTGTGGCAATCCCTTTGCCACACTGAGCCATGCTCCCAGATTTCCCACTACATCTTGAGTGTGAGTCAATTTGGAGGAAAACTTAGACTAAATCAGTTTTTGGAAAAATAATCTCACTTGTGTTCTATTTCCCCTCCCTGCCCTTGAACGCCCTCCTGGAACAAGGTCAAGGCAGACAAAATCTGAGCTGGAGCAGGGAGCTCAGGAATGCCACCCTTGCCTGAGACAGTATTGGCAGCTGATGACTGAAGGAGGACCACTTGGTTTCTTCCAGGGATATTGGCCATGAGAGATTATCCATGCTCTAGTAGATGATCTCATACCCATGTTCATACAGATAGCACTAAGCAAACTCAGCCAGTTCAATGAAATAAGAGAGGAAAGTGGTTGTAAAGGGATAGGGAGGACTCATAGGGGAGGACTCATGGGGAGGACTCAGAGGAGGACTCATAGGGAGGACTCATGGGGAGGATTCATAGAGGAGGACTCATGGGGAGGACTCAGAGGAGGACAAGGAGAGGTACAGAGTAGGTCAAAATACACAGGAGTGTATGAAATTCTCAAACAATAAAACAGGAGAAAAAAATTAACCACACTTTGTAAAAATGGCAGAGATGCAGAGATGAGTATTCCATCAGGTTGCTTTGGGGTCCGTGTGTGTGTGTGTGTGTGTGTGTGTGTGTGTGTGTGTGTGTGTGATTGTTAGGACCTTCATTCTCTTTAGCGTTTTCAAACCACCACAGCTCCTTGGAGTCCATCCGCATTCTAGATCACTTCACATATGGAACCAACCCGAAATCCATACTGAGGACTTTGTGGTATTCTGAGCAGAGCCGAGAAGCACTGGGTGTATGGGAGTCCTCCCTACTGGGAGAGAGGTCACAGGGAGGCCATCCAGAAGCCCATTGAGATTGCTTGCATTTTCTTTGATGGAATGCAAATAACCACGAAAGCGAAATCCAAATCAAACATCTCTAGAAGTTCACCAATATCTCTGACTTTCTTTCATTGCTGTAATGGGGACAGTAAACACGGACTGCTCAGGGACTGCAGGTCCTGATGTTGACCCCAGTTAACCCTGCATATAGCCCTTTATCACTCAGCAACTTTGTAGACATTCCCTGTTACAGTAAAGTTGTTTCTGGGCTGGTAAAAATTGCTCATTTTTTTTAATCATGTTTTTAATTGTGAAATCATCATGTACGCAAGTGGCACCGGGCTAAGGCATCGAGGAGTAACACCGGAATTCCGACTTGGTTCTGACTCTTAAGTATTGTACTCTAAGCATTTATAAGCCCAGAGAAGCAAAAACATTTTCCTCCCTTACCTTTTCAATTGTTGCCACCATACTCTTGGCTATTAGAAAATGACATTTATTGTTGCCGTTATTGTAAAAAGGCTTTCATCTCCTGGGTAGCCAGTTTTCTGTTGCATTTCTTTTTTTTCCCCTCTCACTACCACAGACGGGGCAGTTTGCAAAGCAGTAAGGTTTAGTCGGTTTGCCGTTCTGCAGGTTCTAGGTCAAGAGGCTGCGCCCGCTGAGGTCACCTTTGCTGGCGGGACACTCATCTCCGCCATGTTTGCAAAGGGTAGTTAATTGTCCCTCCTGTTTCATTGTTTGAGGATTTTGTTTTGCTGGGGTTGCACAAGTCATCCCATGGTAAATCAGAACACCCTGTTGCACATTTGTGCTCTTCTAAAGCCTTGGTTCCATTGCATCAGAGCCTGGTTCCATGGTTTCCTCTACCCCTCTATTCCTGAAGACCTATTAGACCCCACTCCACAGCTGGCCTTGTGGTTGGACTATTTCCACCTTCTTAATGCTCCCAACAAAGATGACATTCCAGCTCCAGTGTAGTTGGGACACTCAAACAGGAGTATCTTCTGAGAGTCTCCTGGCCATACTGAAGCTGGCTTTCAGAGAAGGTTGTCTGTCTTCCCTGCCAATCAACTTCACTGATTGGTATGACAGCACATTGTTTATCCCTCCTCTTCTGGCACTCAACAGAATTTTGTGTCTCAGCAGCTTCTTCATGAAAGCCTTTGGGGGATGTCCACCTTCAAAAGTTTCTCAGTAGCCAGGTGTTCTTTCTCCCCCGCATCCTCCCCTCTTCCTGTTCCTCATCGCCTTTGTGAGGGTGGATTATTTTAAAACAAGAATGAAATACGTGGTGATTTCTTTTGTTAAGTCTGTAGAGTACAAATTACACTTTAAAAGAGCAGTCGCTTTTAGAGGACTTAGCATGGCACCTGTAAGTTGCCAAGCTGTGTCGTCTCATGTGCTTCGAGTGGTTCTGCCAGGGATGTCACTGTGATGAGCCAGATCTGGGGCCAGCTTTCTAATTCTGGATGGAAGGGCTGACAGTTTCCATTTCTTTCTAGGCATAATGGATTCCATGTCCTGTCCATTCCCGCTTCCCCCTGTCCTCTTCCTTCTTCTCTCATTATCGATGAAACCCTTTCCATCTCCCATCCGATGAGACAGCTGTGTAAACCCCACACATCTCTTCTATGCCTGCCTTGGTGCTACCAGAGATGTCACATATCTCACCACTCACACAACTCTGCCAGAACCTCCCCCCTAGTGAGAGCTTTGGGGTGTTTGGGGATGGACAGGCACACTGTGTGAGAGAGAGCAAGTGACTTCTTTCATCAGTAGCATTGGATATTTTTGGGCAAAATTGACAGACGGCCATGGTTGACAAAGAGATCAGTACATAATACGTGTTCATCACCTCCTAAGGGTGGTAGGCCACCATGACCGAGGTGCCCGTTCTTGTCTGTAGCAGAGGAAGCAGAGGCCTGGAACAGGAAGAGAAAATGGCTTTCCTGATAACTTGTTCTTTACACTCACATTGTCTCCTTCTTTAAGACACGCACACACACACACACACACACACACACACACACACACACACACACTGTACCCTTCTCTAAGACACAGACTCACTATGTCTCCCTCTGGCTTTGTTCAACTGTGGCTGAATTCTTCTTCCAGATATTCTGATCCTTTACAAAGAGGAAAACCCAGACTGTTTCCCCTCTTACCTCACTCCCCAGACCCCTGCTTCTCCGCTGGAGCTCTTTCCAGCCTCTTCTGCTGTTTCAGACATCCCGTTCTCTATCGGTACACCTCAGTGGGATCCGCAGCTGTCGCCCACATGGGGAGTAGAATCTGGCCTCTAAATGACAAGTCCTCCATGTCTCCAACTTATAGCACCCCACCTATTAGATATCTGTGTCTCTGCCTTCCTTAGTGTGAGGATCCTGGGGCCCAAGGTCAGATAGGTACAGACTTGTTAGTGAAGGGACCCAGGGAGTAGGTAGTGGTAAGCAGGAAGTGCTCTGGTGAGGGGGGATTCACGGAGGGGTGCATGGTTCTTACGATAGCTGAGTGGAAGGACTTGAGACTCTGTCCTTAAATAGGTAGGTACTCTCCTGGAAAAGCAAAGATGCCCCCCAAAATGGGGGTGAGCTGGGGAGCCAGGTATGACTCTCAGCTCATGGTAGGACATTGAGAAGCCTCCTCTTCCTTGGAATATTCCTGTTGTGAAATGGCTTCTCCAGCAAGATAACATCCATGCCCTCTTCCAGTCTCTAAAGTTTCCCAGTTTGGATGAGAAAATGTTAAGAGTCAGGGGATGCCTGAGAGGGACATCAGGGAGAACCTGAACCTGGTCTCTTGGGAGTGGGGGACATCCTTTGGGTAGCCTCGAGCGCATATAGTCCAAGATGTGAGCGACACCCATGTTCCTCTCCTCCTCCCCTCTGCCTTTCATGTCCATTTTTATTAAAACATTTAAAGCCAGTAGGCTTCCCTAATGGGCCTGACCTTGGTGAACAACAGACAAACAAAAATAACAACAACAAAAAGGTCTTCTTTTTAATAAAACACACCTGAAGGCCTCTGTGCTGGTGAGTTTTGTCAACTTGGCACAAGATAGGGTCATTTGGGAAGAGGGAACCTCTTGGCCTTCTTTGGGGGCATTTCTTAGTGAATGATTGATGTGGGAGAGCCCAGCTCACTGTGGTTTGTGCTATCCTCATTATGTGATCCTGGGTTATATAAGAAAGCAAGCTGAAGAAGCCATGGGAATAGGGTAGTGTGCAACGTTCCTGTATGGTCTATGAATGGGTTTCTGCCCCGACTTCCTTCAGTGACGGACCATTACATGACATGGTAAGATGAAATTAACCGGTTTTTCTCTGAGTTACTTTTAGTCAGTGTAATCACAGCAATAGAAAGAAGACTAGACTAGCATCCATCTATCCTTAATACTGAGGGTGGGATTGCTAACTGAAGGCTGGGTCCATTTTTAGCTGTGAGACTAGCCAGTAGGTATTTCCAAGAAAATTCTTCAATATTGGGCCTGCCAGTTCTTACAGGTTCACTGGTAGTAGTAGATGCTTAAATTATTCTATTTATCGGAACCCACAAAGTTAAAACCTAAGCTATCCTTCTCTTCCCTACATTCTTGAGCATCTGATTAACTCATTTTTTTGGTTGATTTCTGCTCATACAATATACATAGCATTGGGTGATGGTGCAATATCATGATAAAAATATCTCTTAAGAGACTGGAACTTTTGCCATACTCTTTGAAGACACTTAAGACTGCTAATCTACTGTGTACTCAGCCTGTTTATTTAACCTGCCTTTAAGAGAATAATGTAAGAAGCTACCTTACTTGCTTTGGATTTCTCAAGTAATCTGTGTTTATAGCCTCAGCTAATACCTGGCTGTAATTTTAAGTTATAAATTCTTTTATGCCCCTGACCCAAAAGTAATGTATATGTATTTACATGTGTTACTGGTATGGTAATCATTTGCTGACAAAAGCAAATATAGGTTGAAAGGAGTTTTATAAATTAATATCCACCATAAATGTTTAACGCAATACATGGATGATACTTGATCAACAGTGACGTTTGTAATGCGGCTTGTTTTCTGGCTCAGATGGGATCACTTGGAGCCCGTGACTGGATTTCGTGTAAATCTATTACATATTTCTGTGAAGCAGCCCTCATTCCTCCACACACTTCTCGTGCTGTTCAATAAATATAAGGAGAGCTGACTGATAAGGAAAAACAAACAGGACAGACACGTGGACAGGGACAGACAGATCTGGATCTAGTAGACAGGTTTCAGGCAGGTTCAGATTCAGACTCACACAGCAGACAGACACAACAGACAGACAGGGATGACAGGCAACACAGGGACAACAAAAGAGGATTCAAGTCTGAGTTTGCTCTGCGTTAGACGACACCAAGCGGGAGAGCATTGGCTGCTTTCCTTAATGTAGCACCGGCATGTCACCGACAGCTCTGAGTCGTGCCTTAACTCTATGCCACATATTATATAGATTCCTGAAAGGATGAATTCCTTCTCCCATGCCAGGCTTTCTCCTTTATTTTGTGTATGAAATATTGCACATATATTTGCAGGCATCATTCCAAGCATGGCTAACAAGGAATTGTGGGACCAGAGCTTGGAAGTGTTTTATTTGCTCAGAGTTCTAATTAAGTTTTTTTTTTTTAAAAAAAACCAAAACATTCATTTATGACTGTGTGCCTCAAATACAGAAGACTGTTGTACATTCCTTAGCTCTGGAAGGAGGCTTTATTTGTCCAATTATTGAAGTGCAGTGAAGAGAAGCGATAAATGTTGAGTACCTCTGATCTGATGGACGAAATGTGGAGGCAGGCAGTGAAGGCACTGAAGACACACTGGTTCCACCTGGGAGCCCGTGCGATGTGATAATGGCCTCTCCGTCCCTGAAGCCGAAGGGCAGCGATCTGAGCAGCAGCTTGCTCCAGGCAGCGTGCAGTATGCAAGGCTTCTGTCTTCATGGGACCTGGTGTGTTATGAATTCTTCATTGATCGATGGATGCTCGAACCTTTCCAACACAAAATAAAGATCTATTGTCGTGGAGTAAGAATGTAAGGGATTGTGTTCTTGGGCCTTATGTTTGTGAGAGATTGTATTTTGTGTAGACATAGAGATACTGTCCCCGCCCAATATCAGTAATGTGCAGTTGGTTTGGGTTTTGTTAGTGGTGTGTGTGTGTGTGTGTGTGTGTGTGTGTGTGTGTACACATATATGCCCATGTTCACATAAGCAGAGGTCAGGGGAGGATGGGTTCTCCCTCTTCTGTTAACCATCTTAGTTTTTTGAGACAAGGTTTCCCACTGAACCTTAACTTGTCTTTGTTTTGGGTTGGCTGACTAGCTGGTAAACCCATGGGGATTGGTCAGACTCTACCTCTCAATGCTGATGTGAGAGCCGTGCATGACTATACTGAACTTCCCCCCACTCCCCCTTTTTTTAATAAATTTATTTATTTATTCATTCATTTATTTATTTATTTATTTATTTATTTATTTATTTATTTATTTATTTATTATAGATAAGTACACTGTAGCTGATCTCATTATGGATGGCTGTGAGCCACCATATAGTTGCTGGGATTTGAACTCAAGACCTTCAGAAGAGCAGTCAGTACTCTTAACAGCTGAGCCATCTCTCCACCCCCCTACCCCCTTTTTAAAGATAGATGCTGGAGACTTAAACTCAGTTCCCCTTGTTTTGCATTATCCACTGAACCATCTCCACAACATTTTGCTTTTGTTTTGAAATAGGGTCTTAGGATATAGCCTTAGTTAGCCTAGATCTCACTATATAGATCAGGCTGACCTCCCTCTGCCTTCCTTATGTGTGATAGATTAGAGGTGTGCACCACTAGGCCCTCTTCCCAGCTTCTTGCACATCCCTGTCGTGCAGTTGCACATGAACAAAGCACAAATACACATGGGAGAGTATTCTCTGGTGCTTTACCCAGGAGTTTCATCATTTTGCTTGGAGAGGAAACTTCAGCCTTATAGGGTAGGTCCACATTGAAGACTAGAATGAGCTGTTCTCTTTTATCTTAAAACCCTGTCCTGGACACAGTCTCCCCTAACTGTACAGATCTGCATGGGCTGGCCACTCTTCTTCTCCTCGTCCTTTTCAGTGTCTGGCCACACCTATCCTGGGCCATAGACTCTGCATGCTTTTTTTTTTTTTTAACTCATGAACTAAACCAGATCCCATGGTCACCATGCCTCCCCCACACCCGTAGTTCCTCCTTGGCTGTTGCAGACCCATTCGGGTCTTGGAATGAAGTGTGGAATGCTTGGTTAGGTCAAGGGAAGCTGTGAATGTATAGACTGCAGAGGTCACAGATGAAAGTCTGACCTGTGCTTCAGAAATCTTGAGCTCCCTTAAAAAGTAACTTATTCTGATGCTCCTCCTAACTTTGGTGTGTGTGTCTGTGTGTCTGTGTGGGTGCATGCGTTCACACGCACTTGCCTTACCTCCACCATCTGGTAAGTTCTTCCTTTTCTAGAAGAGGAAGATACGGTTCTGTATCTGTCATGGACCACATAACTAGTAAGTGGAGGAATGGGAGGCTGTCAGGGTTGGTAGGTTTCTTTTTGTAGGCGAGAGCTTTGCCCTTACGATCGCAGCCCCTTTTTGTGTTTGAGACACAGTCTCAATAAGCTGCCCTTGCTGTTCTTGAATTTGCCACTTTGCTCTGGCCAGCTTCATACCGATGGCAACCCTATCACAGCCTCCAGAGTGCTGGGCTAGAGATGTGTCACCATGCCCGGTGGGTTGGATGCCAATGTCTCCATTAATTATAAACTAGTTCTAGCCTATATATATTTAAATATCTTGAATAAAGAAGTATCCCAAAGCAGGGTCTAAGGAGTTATATTAAATATTTCAGATAAAGACCTAGTTCATTGAAGTATCCTAACTGGCAATTTTACTTAAACTCATGGGTTCTATGTATTCACTATTAACAACCGTTTCTTGAAAAATGATGGCACTAAAGCAGAAAGTCGATAGCATCTTAAATTTCACTCAGTTCTGCTTCCTGACTTTTATTGGGCTCTACCTTGACTTATTCTCGCTTTCTCAGGACATGAGACAATTGTTTCTGTGAGTTCTACTGTCTCTGCTTAGTTTTGGTCTTGACAGTACAGGGTGTTTAAACTGCACAATTTGTTAAAGATGGTCCCCCAAAAGACCCATTGTGCTGTCACACAGTAGGGCTGACTAAATCGATGGCCTCTTTAGGTTAGTTGTAAAATGTAGCTTAAAATGTTAGGCATTATTTGAAAGAAGATAGACATTTTTAAGTTTACAAATGAAGTCAACTCCACTCTGACGGCAGGCAGCCATCTTCAATATGCATGTGTAGAAACTAAACCCACTAGAGTTTAGACAACAGGTTTGCTTAAGCAGTGGTAAAGGATAGGAGAATGCTTAGCATTTCTCGCTTTACATAGTACCATGATGTTGATGCCTCTTGGTGTTAGGCATGACAGGTGCCACTCATGTTGGCCACAGGGCACTGTGACATGATGTTAGATGGTAGCCTGGTGTCCTGGTGGTTTGTCATCTTGTGGTGCTTTTAGGGGGAGGGATTTAAGAGTTAAAAACTTGGTTCATGTGTGAGCAACTTGTCCTTGTTCTTTTGCCTTTACTTACTGCTGTGTGCGTGTGCGTGTGCATATGTGTGCGTGTGTGTGTGTGTGTGTGTGTATCCCTTTTATTTTGTTTGATATGGCTCCAATTATACTGTGCTTCCTTTATCCATCACCTGTCAGTTCATACTTTGGACAATGAAATAATCCTGGAATGAAGGGTCTAGGGGTGCTTTTCTCTTTCAGATCCCCACCTCAGTTCTCTTCAGCACACATCCAGAAAAGAGATGGACGAGATGATTGCACGGAAATCCCAATCCAATTTACTTTGTATCGTCAATGTCTTTTTTCATAGTTTCTGTACAAATTTCCATGTTTACCGGGAGGACAGAAGGTTTGACTCTACCAGGCCTGGGGTCAGCGATGTCATCTCACAGCCCAATAGAGTCACAATCCAGTCATCATTACTCTTGGGATGATTAGCATGATCAAATCACAGTAGCTTTGTACTGTGTGTCATCTGGCCAGTTCCATAGGCTGTGGGGTCTGAAGACAAGCAGCTACATCCTTTAGGACTGCATCACCAGGAGCATCACCAGGTACCTTCCAGTGTCCTTGGATCTCTATGGACTATGCTGGAAAAGCCCAAGGTTTCACCATTATATATCAACCCAACCAACATCCTACTTCAGTAGGGATCATTATTTTCTATTTCATTTTAAGAAATTTATAGACAGAAACTTCAGCTCATATATGGCCACTATATTTTGATTGCTCAAAGGATGTTAGAGATTCCTGAAGATGAGAGTAAGCATGTTTGGAAAGGAGACGGCACTATTCCGAGCTTACAGACTTGTTTCGGTCCAGATTTGGTGTGTTTTACAAGTGAGATGAAGAGATATTTTGGGTCAGTTCACTGTTCATTTTATGGTGGGAATGAGTCTATGAAAGTGGGTCACAGGGTTTCTACAAATATAATTGGGATTATAGGTCACCAATTAGAAAGTTCCTTACGTACAAGGATATGCACAGCATTACTGTCCCAATCACTTACCAAATCCAGGGACTGCGTAGAAACAGTAAAACTTTTAGAAATTGTCCTCCAAAGGCTACCGATTTCCTTGGAGTTTGCCTGTAAGGATTCCCCAGAGCCAAGAGGCAAGGTCAGCAATGATTTATCTGTAATAAGAACACGTAATGGTAAGAAAGGAATTGATGACCATTACCTTATCTCAGAGATAATCTCCAAAAAGGACATGTGTATAAGGTAGGTTATTTAGTTGCAAGCAATAAAATTGGGCTTATGTCAGAAGGAGAACTTCTTTCTTTCACTTATGTCAGAAGAAGAACTTGTAAAGATAACAGGACGCCTAGAAACAAGACGGTGGGCTGAAAAACTGCACACAAAATCAGGACTGAGAGAGAGTTCCTGGGATGGATTTTAGGGAGTCTTGTTTTTCTAACTGCTGCCTGGGAACGGCAGAAAGACGATCTGGAACTGTAATCTTGGTCCATTTGTCACACAATTAATGACCCAAAACTTTTCTGGAGAGAAGTCCGCAGGGCAGGGACCCTAAGTCTGTGCTCCAGTGAGCCTATGAGCAGGACTCAGGAAGCTGGGATGCTGTTACCCAGCAAGGGGTAGGGGAACATGCTGAAGGAGGGGGAGCCCTGTTACAAAATTTCCACTTTGTTGCTTCACATGCTGTCTCAAGAACTGTTCTGAATAGTGGGATGGTTAGAAGCATACGTCTTTAATAACCCTGTTTTCTTTCCGTACAATTGTTCATTTAAGTCACAGAACGTGACAGTCCCCTTTTGGGAAAAAGCCAGTGTTACTGTGAAATAGGCATACATATTCCTAGTTGACTGTCAATGATGCTCTTTGTTTACATATATGGGAAGCTTCCATTTAGCACACCATAGTGGAAATCTGTCTCCCTGCTCCACAACCCAAAAGAAAAAGCCTTAAGCAGCTAATACTGGAGCAAAAGAAAACAAAATGAAAGCCCTAAAAACAACACCAAAAAATTTCCAAACCCATGGTTTTGTGGGCCAGAGTCATACTGAATATTCGTGAAGTAAATATAAACAACATGGATAATCCCCTATCCCATTTATTGCACTATAATAGCTTTTTAAAACAAACAATATTTGTGTCTAACACAAAAACTCTTGGTATCTGACAGTCTGTGGGTAAGGATCATGTTGTAATAGCATTGAATCAAAAGCTGCTTTTCTTTATAAACCCTTATATTTAATTCCTTCCACCAGCCAACCTTGTGCAAGCTTCTTGGGGAATTAATTTAAGATTGATGATAAAAAAAAAAAAAGAGGCCAAAGTTAATGACATCAGAGAGGAAAGCTCTGGAAGGAAGTCACGGCTTAGGAAGGAGCTTGCCTGTTTGGTCAGATGAAGGTCGGTTGTTCCAGAGCGACTTCTGTAAACTCAAGTTATTGCTTCTGTGTTTTTTTTTGGGGGGGGGGGCAGGGATGATTTCTTTCCTAGTTTATAACCTAAACTAATCTTGTGATAAATGCCTTAAAATAAAAATTTACATGTGTACCCGGGGAACTACATTGACCGGTTTTATTACTAGATGCAAAAAGGGGTTTAAATATTGATGCTGCAACGTTGAGGAGAGCAAACCATTTCCTGGGTCTCGTGGAGATTTTATACTCAGAATGTAAGGCTTCTAAATGGATAAATAGACAAAAGGGATTTTTGTTGGTTGGTGTGTGAGCTAAAATCTTGGATTTAATTGTGCTCTTAGAGGGAAACCAAAATAGCACGAAACTCAGGAGGGAGATTTTACAAAAAATGACAGTTGTGGTGAATGGTTCTCATTTTGACCAAAACCTAGTCTGTGGAATGACATTTGTCGAGGTATGTTGCAATGCCTTATTTAAACACTTAATCTTATTTTGATTTACTCTAATTTATCTGGTATCAGCAGCCTGTTAGATGATAATTTAAAAATCTGCCGCTACCGTAATTGCTGTAGGAAACTTTCCTAATGATGATTTTATTCCCTGGAATAATTTAACTTCCCATTTCAAATGCACATCTCGACACTGCAAAGTCGGTGTTGGCAGTAGAAGATATCTGTGTTCACTGAGAGTGATGAGGTCCTTTAAATGGGCTGCAGCGCTAGGCTTTAGATTTTACGGTAATGAGTTGGACTAAAATTACCTTTTGCTCCACATGGAACTTCTCTGTTGTGTGGAGCCCAAACAGAGAAGTATATAAGAAAGTTTAAAAGTGTAAAGATCCTTCCCCAGAAGTGCCTTCTAGCTGCACACTGGGTTTATAGGGTTCTATTTTGTCAGCTTGTACATACATTATGGCCAGAGTCACTTCTCAGAGTGGTGACGTGTTTGAAGACCTGTATCTGCTTTTTCCTGAGCAGAGAGTGGAAAAGCTTGGTAGTTTCCAGCCCTATTTCATCACCGCGGAGCGCTGCCACACAGCTCTGTCCAGTCAGGGACCTGGCTCTTTGAAGGGAACTGCTGTGTTCCAAAAGAAGAACCTCTGAGGCCTGCCTGTCCCCGGAGAAGGAGAGCAAATGAGAATCTCCAGGACAGGGTCTGTATGGAAAGGTGGAGGGGCTTCTTCCAGGAAGAGTCCAAGCTTCTGTGGCTGCTTTCCGGGTGCTTCTTCTGACAGTCTTGGAGAGGGGAGACTCCTACTGCTGTCCCTCAGTGTCTGTGGGTTTTAGTTCCAGTTTGGCCTCTGATACCCATACCCTCAGACATCCATGTTTTTTTTTTTTTACAGAAAATCATGTACTATTTGTGTGTAGCCTTTGAACCTTCCTCCATGCGTTTTAAATCACCTCAAGATTACCCATAGTGCCTGATGTGGTGTGAATCACTGCCAACACAGTGATACTCTGTTGCTTAGAGAATATCAAGTTAAAAAATGATTTCCCCTGGTTAATAGAAAAGAACAACCGTAGAACATGCTTTCCGTGCATGGGAGGTTGAACCATGTGGAGGCCCCTCTGCTTCTGCCAAGGTTAAGGGCAGGGTGGATGGTGGGGGCTGAGACTCAGGAGCACCCTGAGTTTGGAGGGTAAAGAAGGTGTCATTAAGGAAGGCAGAGAACACTTGGTGCCTAAGACCTGAGGGAAGGAAGGAGCCCAGACACCAACTAGTACAGGGATGGGGTGGGGAAGTACTGCCACCCCAGGGAGGTTACTGTGACACCAGGGCTTTGGTAGGGGGTACTGCCACACCAGTTACCCCCTTTCTGCAGGTCTTGGCAAGTCTCTCAACACCCATCCCTGTTAGTTATGGATAAGTGGGCAGGAAAATGATTTCCCTGAAGGTTGGACTTTGTAGATGAGGGCAGATGTATGCAGAAGGACCTGCTAAGCAAGTTGTACCTTTGAGGACAGCGCTCCTGGTATCTTGGAGGCTTCTCACCTTTATGGTGCAGGAAGACAACCTTAGGCAGGGCAACTATGAGGGAGATCTTAGCAACAATGTGGAAACTGGCATGTTGCACTGTCCTGTACTTCTAACTTAATGCAGTTTTAGGAGTTAGTCAGGAAATGTTTGTTTGTGTAGGACAAACATGATGGACACTGTAGGTGTGCCATATCCCATTCTTAAGGACTTTATTAAAATGAGGAATGGGTACCAGGGAGCCAGGCAGCTCCACAACCTTCTGTGCACAGCACGCCAGGAGAGTGATCTTCCAGCAGCACTTTCACTTCTGAGCATGGAGGTAAGATCTCCACCTTCTCTATGGAGGGGAACAGCTAGGAGCACACAGGGCATATGATCAGTGGAGCAGCTGGGAGAGGAGCCTTCCAGGTGCCATTTACACCAGGGAGCCAGGCAGCTTCACACCCTTCTGTGTACAGACCTTACCAGAAGAGAGTTGGTCTCCCAGGAGTACAGACACAGGCTTACAGGCCCACAGGAGTGACAAGCTCCAGCCAGAGACAGCAAGACCAACTAACACCAGAGATAACCAGATAGCAAAAGGCAAGTACAAGAATCCTACCAACAAAAACCAAGGCTACTTGGCAACATCAGAATCCAGTTCTCCCACCACAGCAAGTCCCGGATATCCCAATATATTGGAAAACCAAGAGTTGGATTTAAAATTGCATCTCATGATGCTGATAGAGGACTTCAATAAGGACTTAAATAACTCCCTTAAAGAAAAACAGGAGAACATGGATCAACAGTTAAAAACCCTTAAAGAAGAAACACAAAAATCTCTTCAAGAAATACAGGAGAACATGGGTCAACAGGTCGAAACCCTTAAAGAGGAAACATAAAAATCCCTTAAAGAATTACAGGAAAACACAAACAAACAAGTGAAGGAACTGAAAGAAAAAAACCATCCAGGATCTAAAAATGGAAGTAGAAACAATGAAGAAATCATAAAGGGAGACAACTCTAGAGATAGAAAACCTTGGAAAGAAATCTGATAGATGCAAGCATCAACAACAGAATATAAGAGATAGAAGAAAGAATCTCAGGTGCTGAAGATACCATAGAAAGCATTGATTCAACAGTCAAAGAAAATGCAAAATGCAAAAAGCTTGTAACCCAAAACATCCAGGAAATCCAGGACACAATGAGAAGACCAAACCTAAGGATTATAGGTATAGAAGAGAGCAAAGATTTACAACTTAAAGGGCCAGTAAATATCTTCAACAAAATTATAGAAGAAAACTTCTCTCACCTAAAGAGAGAGATGCCCATAAACATACAAGAAGCCTACAGAACTCCAAACAGACTGGACCAAAACAGAAAGTCCTCCCGGCACATAATAATCAAAACACCAAATGCATTAAACAAAGAATATTAAAAGCAGTAAGGGGAAAAGGTCAAGAAACTTAAAAAGGCAGACATATCAGAATTACACCAGACTTCTCACTGGAGACAATGAAAGCTAGAAGATCCTGGGCAGATCTCATACAGAACCTAAGAGAATATAAATGCCAGCCCAGACTACTATACCCAACAAAACTCTCAATCACCATAGATGGAGAAACCAAGATATTCCATGATAAAACCAAAATTTACACAATATCTTTCCACAAATCCAGCCCTACAAAGGATAATAGATAGAAAACGCCAACACAAGAAGGGAAACTACATCCTAGAAAAAGCATGAAAGTAATCTTCCAACAAACCCAAAAGAAGGTAACCACGCAAACATAAAAATAACATCAAAAATAATAGAAAGCAGCAATCACTATTCCTTAATATCTCTTAGCATCAATGGACTCAATTCCCCAATAAAAAGGCATAGACCAACAGAAATATTTTTCATGTAAATCTTCAGTTTCATCAGAAAATGTTTATAATTCCTCTTCTAATTAATTTAGTAATGTTTTATATGTACCATTTTATCTGTATTATTTTCCATGATTTTCAATTTTAACATGTTTTTCTAAATATTTCTTGAATTTTATCAGAAATATTTTCCATGTAAATCTTCAATTTTATCAGAAAATGTTTATAATTCCATTTTCATTCATCTTAGAAATATCTTTATGCCTACCATGTTATCTGTATAATTTTCCATGATAATGTTCAATTTTAACATGTTATTCTATATTTTTCTACAATTTTATCAGAAATATTTTCCATGTAAATCTTCAATTCTATCATGAAATGTTTCTACTTCCTCTTTCAATTAATTTGGCAATGTTTTTTATGTCTACTATTTTACTCTTTAATTTTCCATGAAAACTGTCAATTTTAATGTGTTTTTCTATATATCTCTTCAATTTTATCAGAAATATTTTCCATATACATTTTCAATTTTATCATAAAATGAAATGAGGCATGAAATATGAGGTATATGGTCAGTTCTTGCCTCAGAGCCATGTAGGTGATTGGATCCACAGACTTCAGAGCTACAGCCTGACTAAGGTGAACTGAAGAAAGTGACTGTCATTGAGAAAAATGAGATTACTGTGGAAAAGCGAGGCTAAGCAAGAGGAAGCCTTGTGGCAGATGCATTGCGTTCTGTGCAGTGGGATACACAACCACAGAAGAGGGGCTTTGATGAGAGAGGACTCAGGGCCACATGCGTTGTGTGGGTGCCCTCATGAGGTCCACATCAGTTGTCAGGATCACACAGTGATGTTCTTCCTTCCCTCCCACTCTCATCTCCAGGAGGTAGCTTTAGATTCCTTTCCCACACACAGGCGTGATTTCAGTCTCCTTAAATGCTTCACACACAGTTTTCAAATCTACATCCCCATCTCTTTCAAAGTTATACTTGTGTCCTAACTCCTACTAATATTTGTTTTGAAATAGGGTATCACTACACACCCCAGGCTGTCCTAGAACTCCCTGTGCTAAGGTTACAGACATGTACTACTATTTTCGCTTATGAATGTATGTGTATATATGTGTGTGTGTATTTGTATATGTGTGTCTGTGTGACTATGTATGTTTATATATGTTTATGTATGTGTATGTGTTTATATGTGTATATATGTGTGTGTATGTGTGTATCTATGTGTATGACTGTGTGTGTATGTGTTTGTGTATGTGCCTCTGTGTGTATATATGAGTGAGTGTGTTTATATGTATGTGTGTATATGTGTCTATGTGTGTCTGTTTGTGTGTGTATTGTATGTGTCTGTGTGTGTGTGACTGTGTGTTTATATATCTGTATATGTATATGTGTGTCTATGTGTATATATGTGTGTGTGAGTGTATATGTATATATGTGTGTGTCTGTGTGTATGACTGTGTGTGTATATGTGTATGTGTCTCCGTGTCTACATGTGACTGGGTTGCTTTTCGAGAGTGTTCTGGCATGCTTCTAATAATATCGAGGTCACCTGTGGGGTTGATAGCCAGTGTGCATGCTCTGTTGTGTTTTGCCCATGCAGTGCCCGAATCAATAGTATTGCCCCAGTAACAATGGTCACCACATTGTTCAACATGGTGTAGCACTATATTTCAGACCTCTTCAGAGTGGGCTGTTGTGAGGATCGACGATTTCCCTTTGCCTTGCCTGGTCATCTTCACTCCATATCCTAGCATGTACTTTCTGCTTTTTATAGCACATTGGAGCCTGCAGTTGATCGACTCCAGAGGCCTCTTCATCTTTTTTGTGGTCACCCTCTTCCTGTCCCAGGTGTGGGACAGTCCCCTCCCCCCTCCTCCCCTCCCCCCCAACCCCGCATCGCCCTTGAGAACGCTTTTTGAATTACCTCTCTGTGTACTGTTCATATTACCTTACCGTGCACCGCATCAAACCCCCTTGTACTTATTGGCCCTGATTCCTGGGCTGAGTTCTGCGTCCTCGGAGACACCGCGCCTCAGTGCTTGGACTCTCTATTCTTGGCACATATGTTTTATTAAGTATCTTTTAAAAGTGAATACGAATATAGCATCTAATAGGTTCCAGAGAATTAGATGCATAATCTGTATTTTCAAAAGAAAGATCTATTCAGAATTTCAAGTCTGAAAGCCCCCCCCCCAAAAAAATCCTCCTGGCATATGTAAATTGGAGAACGTCTGTGAATGCTGTGGTGCTCAGGATTGTAAAATAATAGCTGTTAGGAACGTCATTGACTCTTAGAACCCAGCTAAAGCCCTTGGGGAAATGCCGGGAATTTCTTCAGCTGCAAGCGCTCAGAATTAGAGTCAGTACTGAGCTTTAACCAGCCTTTTTTTTTTCAAATCTTTAATTATTTTCTGATCTAGAAAGAAATAAAAATTATGATTTATGTAGTTTATAGGCTGAATTCTTTGTCTCCTAGAATGTTGGCGGAATGTGAATGAGACGGTTATTCTCAAAGGCTTGGTCCTCTGAACCAGAAAAATACTTTCTTTCTTTCTTTCTTTCTTTCTTTCTTTCTTTCTTTCTTTCTTTCTTTCTTTCTTTCTTCTTTTTGCTGAGAATGAGTATTTTTTAAGATGCCACGTTTTGATAAGAAACGTTCTGATAAGAAGATTTTAAGCTATACTATCTAGCGAATGTTTTGATTTTATTATTTTTTTAAGAACTCTGATCACTCTAACCAACTTCTTTGTAAGGAATCTCAGAGTGCTTTTCTGATTTGAAGATTGGAAAGAGGTTCAAAATGTTTGTTGACGTTGAACATAAGAACCAGTATGCAAATCTATGAGTACAGCTAGAATTGTGGTGTGTGTTTATAGTGCGAGACCTGAATCTTTACTAGAATGGAACTTCCGGACTCCCAAGTTTCTTAAAAGAAGGTTATCTCAATGTTTTTGTTTGTTTGTTTTGAAACAGGGTTTTCTATCTCAGGCTTCCCTGGAACTTGTCGTGTAGCCAAGGATTACATAAATCATCTCATTCTCCTGTGCCCCCACCATGATGGCATTAAGAGACACAAGCTGCCATGCCCTGATCATCCTGTGCCAGGACTGCTGGCTTCATATGTGTTACACCCATGTTCTGCTACCTTAGCTATATCCCTAGCCCTTGACATTTTAATATTCTCACTGACTCTCACAAAGCCTGGCATGTAACAGAATGATGTTTGGAAACAAATGGTTTATGGAACATTGACCTAGGCCTGCAAAGACAACGTCTAGTGAGTTTGTGCCTCTCCTTTGGGGACTGTATATCTCATTCACTCCCTAAATATTTAAACCATTTGGTAGTGGCTTTGGTCAAACCTGACTACGCTGAGTCATTTCTAAAGTGAAGGAGAGAACATTCAATGGAAGCTTAACATGGTGTCCTGTGAGTAGTTGTGTTAAACAGATCAGGAACTTGTAATTGGGCCCATCCCATTTTTTTCTTGAATACCTTTGGGCAAGCACCAGTCTTCCTCTATTTGTATTGGATTATAGTCCAATGAAGTCCGGTTATCTTAATTATTCTCATGATGCCAGAGATATGTTGACAGCGTTGATTTGTGAGGATTTGACAGCCAGGAAGGAAGCTTGAAAATAAAAGCATTGGGAATTCCAAAGTAATATGAAGCAGGAAGATTTAGGGGTGTTAATTATTAATTTGCTGGGGATACTGAGTTCACACCATCTCCTTGTATTTCTTTTGCCTAAGAATCAGTCAAGCCCTGTAGATAACCCATGAAGATGATCGGTATAATGAGTGCCACTGGTGGGCGGAGATGGCTTTAACACCACATTATCCTGACATTGCTTATTTTATTGTATGGTGAGGGGAACGTTGATCTACAGGAATGTGTTATAACAAAACAAAGACAGATGTCAGCACTCCATAGTCACCATCGAACTCCACTTTCTACCAACCTTAGACGAAAGTTACTGTTCCCCACTTTTATGTTTCCCTCAGTTATTGTAAATAAATTGTCTATACACTAGTCAGTGACTGGGTTAGGTTGGAAACCAGGACATTTAATTCCAAAGCCCAAACTTTATTTTCCTTAGATATATTCTTTGTTTACATTTCAAATGATTTCCCCTTTCCTGGTTCCCCCCTCCCCAAAAGTCCCATAAGCCCTCTCCCCTCCCCCTGTTCCCCAATCAACCCCCTCCTGCTTCCCTGTCCTGGTATTCCCCTACACTGCTGCATCAAGTCTTTCCAGGACCAGGGGCCTCTCCTTCCTTCTTCTTGGGCATCATTTGATATGTGAATTGTGTCTTGGGTACTGTGAGCTCCAAACTTTCTACTATTTTGGAATATTCTCCTGTTTTAAGACTACAGAAAGGCCAGAAAGCAGAAATAAACAAATATATGGTATATTGATAACTGGTAATACATGCTTCAGACTTAAAAACATTTAATCCAATTTGTGTGTGTGTGTGTGTGTGTGTGTGTGTGTGTGTGTGTGTGTGTGTAATTTGACCAGGTGTAGACAGTTAATGGATCCAGAAATGTCCTTCCACCCAGCACTCAATGTGGAAAGCAGGTCTACAGTACAAGAAGGGGTCAGTGTGTTCATAGACTGTCCATGGCTCTTACTGTGGCAAATTTATTGTAAAAGTCAGTGTTCTGGTTATTTTTTATTCACTGGATACAACCTGATTTATCTCAAGTAGGGTAGCTCATGGGCATATCTATGAAGGACTCTCTAGGTTGTTAATTCCTGTAGGAAGGTCTGGTCCACTGTGGGTGGCACCATTCCTTAAGCAGGGGGGATCATGGACTGATTAAGACAGGAGAGTGCTGGCAGAAAGCAAGCAGACTTTCATGCATGTATTTCTCTCTTCTCCTGGCTGTGAATGTGACACTTTAAACTCCCACCTTGGCCCACCTTCCATAGCGGAGTAGCCTGGAATTCTAAGTCAAATAACCCCTTTTATTCCTTTGTTGATTTTTTCCCCCTGGGCATTTTATCACAGCCACAGAAATGAAATGAGGGCAGGCAGGATCCAGGCTAAAGCAGCAGTTATAAAAGTTAGAGAGAGAGAGAGAGAGAGAGAGAGAGAGAGAGAGAGAGAGAGAGAGAGAGAGAGCGAGCGAGCTATAGAAATGCTCAAAGACTTTTTGAAAGCTGCTCGTGGCCTCAGGTTTTTCTGAGCACATCCCTGTCTCATTGTAACTCAGTCCTTGAGAGGGGGAAGCTGTGGAGGTTTCCCTTTTGCAGATGAGGACCCAGAGGTTAAGAGTCTGCTTGACTTGACTCAAGTGGCACAATTGCTAATCCATAGAGTAGGGTCTGGAGCCCCATGAGCCTCAGTCCTTATTGCTCTTCCTTAGCCTCCTCCACAACAGCCAGTTCCCCAGCTTAGTCAAGTCCCTGGTTAAAGACACACACACCAACAGGGTCCTGGGTTCTTTGTGTTATTTTTTATATAGTTTCAAATAGTGCCAGATGAACGATTTATCCTCTGTGCGTGCGCACGTGTGTGTGTGTGTGTGTGTGTATGTGTACATATATGTGTATACATATGTGTGTATACATATACATATATGTATGCTTATGTGTGTATATCTATGTATATATTTACATATATGTGTGTGGGCATATGCCAAGATATGCATGAGGAAGTCAAAGGACAACTTGAAGGAGCTATCTTTCTCCTCTACCACATGGGATCAGGAATCCAACTTAGTGCATCTTGCTTGAAAGCAAGAGCCTTTCAGCTGAGCCACTTCAGAAACCCTCTGGTTTTGAGAGCAGTCTGGCCCCTTCGGTTGCTGGGTATGTCTCTCTCCAGGAATCCTGTGAAGCCTGTTCTTCTGGTTTGTAGACATGGCCTGCCACTCTCAAGAGAACGTCACCATTTTCCCTTGTGCCCACCAGTGTACCACTTACGGCTTTAATGCCACATGCCTGGGCATGAAGGTACACTGTCAGTCACTCCATAAGGTTTTATGCTTCTGGGAATACGTGTCATTCAGTAAGTTCACCACATTTATTTGCTCTCTCTGTTCACTTTTCTGTAATTTTGGTCCTTCCAAGATGATGATGCCTGCCTTTGACACATGGTTGGTTGTTTTCCATTAACTTGCTACTTGGTGCTCCGAGGTCTTCTACCTCACAGTTTTGTTAGGTAGAATGAACTGTTCTAACTGTTGCCTTCTGTGGGTTCATAGGGAGAGAGGTGTTTGGTGGGGTGCTATGCTGTGCATTAAGAGCTTCAAGTTGTGTGGCCCATAATTTATGGTCAAACTCCTGCAAAGTGATGTTTCTACTTTGTATTTTATGTGACGCGTCCGGCTTTGATGGTGTATGCCCATTGCTTTCATGATGGTGTGATTATGAGTTGGCAAAGACATTGCTTCAATTGCTAATGTAAATCTCATTGTTATAAAAGCACCTTTTGGAGCCACAGATGACCCTGGCAGAGTATAATGTTGATGTTTCCGTTGCTCTGATGCCCACCATCATTTGATATCAGCATGATTGTTTTAATAGTCAGTGTCTGAATTTTAGCTCACTCATTTATATGCCCTCAAGGGACTGCAGTGAAGATGTCTCTCCAAGCAGGTTCTCTTTCAGGTGCAGAATATGCTCACCTCGCAGTAACACGTACATTGCACTTCAGGATGCGTTGGATCTTCAAATCAATCCGTGTAACTTCCAGTCCCTGCGCCAAGATAACAGATCTGTCTTGGCCAATTTTATTTCTTTGTGGGATCATAAAGTACCTTTTTCTTTGGTAATTAAACCATTCGAAAATGAGAGCCATCTCCTGGCTTCCTGATTCTAAAGACACACTCGCAGATACAGCATATGTCATCTAATCTCAATTTCCCAGGGACCTGGCTCCCAGAGCGTATGACTTTCATGTATGACGCCCAATTGTGTCTGCACCACAGATTATTATTTCAACCAGCTTTGCCGCCGTTCTGACATATTTTGAAATAACTGTACATAGGAATGTTTCCTTAGCTGTAGAGATGTGAACGAGCTATGGAAATATTATTTTGGAACTTCAGAACTGAGTGTTTTCAAGGTTTCCTTTTAGGATGTTCCTCTGGGGCTATTCGCCTCCACACATATCTGCGCATCCATGGTGCTGCCTTCACTCTGGTGGTTTACTGTTTGCACATGATCCACAAACACAGACACAAGGAATTCTGGCAGCTGTATTTCATTCCTAAAGCTGAACGATAGCAGGCATAATTACTGGAACTAACATCTGGGGTGGTTTATTAAAGGGAAAACTGCCAAGATTGTTATCACACGGCAAACTGTTACCCATATGTGACATCTCATCGCCCTCGAGTGCCAGGGTGTGTTAGTCTAAAGGGAAATGAACACAGCCTGCCCGAGGATAGCCACAAACACAGCATCATCACAGAGCTGATGGCCGTTTAGCTCCATGAAGCAATTTTCTAGGGATTTTGAAAACCGTGCTTGTCATCTGTTGTCTGCAGGCTTTCTAGATCTTTAGGTTCCTGGTCACAAGGTCTTAAGCGAAATTAAAATGGACATTGGGTTGAATTCTTTTTAAGAATTATTTATTTATTTTATGTATATGAATACACTGTAACTGTCTTCAGACACACCAGAAGAGGGCATCAGATCCCATTACAGATGGTTGTGAGCCACCATGTGGTGGCTGGGAATTGACCTCAGGACCTCTGGAAGAGCAGTTAGTGTTCTTAACCACTAAGCCATCTCTCCAGCCCTATGAATTTTTTTTTTAATATTTTCTGAAACCTGAAATGAATGGAAAGCTGTTATTAACAAACACATGTAGTTATCAGGTATGCTAGTTAGTTTAATGTCAACTTGACACAAGCTAAAGTCCTTTGAGAAGGGAACCTCAATTAAGAAACTGTTTTGTCATACAGTGCTGGATGCAAGACTGTAAGGCATTTACTTAATTAGTGATTGATGGGGGATGGGAACAGCCCATGGTGGGTGGGGCCATCCCTGGGTTGGTAGTCCTGGGTTCTATAAGAAAGCAGGCTGAACAAATGATGAGGAGCAAGCCAGTAAGCAGCATCCCTCCGTGGCCTCTGCAGCAGCTCCTGCTTGCGGGTTCCGGCCCTGTTTGAGTTTTTGTCTTGACTTCCTTCAATGGTGGACTAAAATACAGAAATGTACACCAAATAAATTGCTTCCTCCCCAATTTGCGTTTTGGTCTTGGTGTTTGGTTGCATCAATAGAAACCCTAACGTTGGTTATTGACAGCATACTGTGCGCTCACACTTGAAGTGTTTTCACACGCTTGAGAAATTGAATAGGGTTCTTGCTCCACAGGGTGGTCAAAGAACCCTGTGATATGATGTGGGAAATTCTTATACTGTTGAGTTACCATTCGCTTCATCCTCAGAAGAGAGCTTAATGGTTAGAGAGTCTGGAACCAACAGTGTGATACACACACCCAAGTATTGGTTCAGTCCTCAGGGACACTCTTCTGCCAACCGCTTTGCAGTTCAGTGGGTTGACACAATCACCTAAAAGGACAACCATAACCTCACATGGCAAATATTGGCCTCCTTGGACCCCAGTGGACGATGCCTCGTCCACGTTCATCTCAAGCGTAGGAATGGAAGCATAACTTGTAGAACTTACAGAGTTTTAAGAGGTGAGTTTCAGAGGCTGGAAAACCACATGGCTCTTAGAGAGGGCTTGAACTATTTCTTTTGTGCCTGTCATGACCGAGTCCAAAGACTGAGAAGAGGAAGAGGGTCACAGTTCCTTAGTTTTAGGTTGCAAGTCCATGGATAATCAGGATGACATAGTAACAACTTCATCTCCAGGTAGTTGGTGAGTAGTGGAGCAGGACAAAGGGAATGCTGGGAGTTATGGGATGTTTGAGTTTGACAAGATTACATTGTTGACAACAAAGTTTCAGCATCTACTCTTATTGTGACATTGTAACATTGACAACCATCTCTTATTGAGATCTACATACTTTGTCCAATCTTGCACAGCTGTTCTCTGTATTCATTATGCTCCAGACAGCGGCCCCAAACACACCCTTGTCTCCCATAAGGCCAGCTGCACTCCCACTCCCTGGCTTTCTTACCTCCTATACCCACATACCCTCAGACATTCCCCTTTATTCCTAAGCCTTACAAGTCCACTCTAACTGGCCCTTTGATTTTATTATTTTGTAACTTAAAAAATGAATATATTCATACATGTTTATGCTACCACATGCTACTTTGATAACGAATCTCTATTTATGCCACAGAGGTCCACTTAGGATTCTTCTGTTTACAGTTCATTTGAAATGTGTATCAGATGATTATTAACTATGGTTACTCTACTGCATAATAGAACATCGAAACTTATTCCTGGGCTGAGATGTAGCATCTATACTGTGAGGATCTGAATTTCACCACCAGAGGCACCATCAAAAACAAAGCTGAAGAGGAAGAATAAAACAGCAATGAAAACAATAACCGTTAATTCCTTCTCTATAGCCATAGCTATAGCTGTTGGCTGATCTCTGTATGTTTACAGGCTTCTATTCACTATTTCTAGGACAACTCTTAAAGGTTATGCAAATGAATAAGATCACTATATATATATGTGTGTATATATATATATGTATATATAATCTGTGTCTACTTGACTTAATTTGACATGATGTCTTCCATTTCCATCATTTTTATGTCTGAATAGTACTCCATTATGTGTATGAAATATATATATATCACAGTTTAATATATGTATACACACACACACACACACACACACACACACATATATATATATATATACCCACTAACATTTAGATTAATTTCATAACTTTGCTATTCTGAACAAAACCAAAATCTTGTAAATAATTCTGTGAGCAATATACTGACAGAAATAAAGACAGACAGACGTAGAGACTAGTGGAATTAAATAGATAGACCCAGCATAAATCTGTGAATCCATAGCCAGCTGATCTTCATCAAAGATGCCAAGAACAAGCATTGGGGGAATGATAGACTCATTAAATGGTGCAGAAAGCTGGATAGCCACATATGTAAGAATGACGCCCTATACATCTTCATACAAAAAAAAATGTGTTAAAGCCTCACATGTAAATCCGAAACTGAAATTGCTAGAAGAAACTGGGACGTGTTTATGTCATTGGAGTGGAGAAGTGTGGTTTGAACATGGCCTCAAAAGACAGTCAATGAATGGTAGAACAGATCAACATGTCCTTTAATCTAGTCTCTCTTTGCACCAGCATGCCATCGTATGACTATTTATGCAGTGCATGACTTGAGTACAGCCCTGGGAGATTAGGAAGACCCCCCCTGTGTCATAGGCTATAACGTGCACCCTGCTAAGGCTTTCCATCCCTGCCATATTCTTTCTTAGTCTCGGAATTGGAGAGCAGAGCTTCACTCTTGGGCTTCTCAGAGACGGGGTCTCCCAGCCCCTGATTTTGGTGACCAACCTCCCCTTTCCACACTAACCCCACAGTGATCACATAGCATTTTAACTTTGTACCTCATCTTTCGGGGAACAAGTGTGAGTGACTAAGCTCTGTTTTCCTAGAATCCCCAATGCTGAAGGTGTAGATGCAATGTTTGTAGAGTAAATGCATAATTAAGGTGATAATTGAACTTGCCCTTGAAGGAGGAGTAAGGTTTGTCGGGGATGAATACTGATTAATACGTATTTGCCAGAAGGCAGATTCAGGCAAGCTCTTCGCTTCTCAGATGGTGTTTTAGCAGAACAGACTTGTGCAAATGTATTGAAAAGCAGGGTATAGGTGAGCCCTCCAGGGAGAGACCTGCATCCTGCAAACAGGCTTGCTGTTTAAATGCGTGTTGTTTTAAGAAAGCATCCGTGGCACAATGCTGTTTTGAGAGCTCTGCTTGCATTCCTTGGGTAGGTGACTTATTTGATTTCTAGACATGCTTATTTCTGCATTGCTGCTTTGCCATTTTAGCGTGCCAATTGTCAATGCCCCAGTGGTTCCTACATACTGAATAAAAATGCACACACACACATACAGAAATATTTATAGTCAGTCTAAACATCCATAAACATTTACTGAATTATGTTTCCTGACTGAAATGTGATTCTGAGTCACATGTAGTTATGTCACCAGAGGTGGGTGAGTCAGCCTGTGAGAGGAATGACTTCACACCCTTGGAGATACTAAGTCATAACCCTACCAAGCCTGCATAAAGAATGGAGGACTCTGACAAACAGGGACCATGAGGTAGCTGTGGGCGATGCCTTGTCTCATCCCACAGGCCCTCTCCTCTGCATTTTCTTTTTCCTTCAATTTAAGTTTGGTGTGTGTGTGTGTGTGTGTGTGTGTGTGTGTGTGTGTGTGTGTATGGTGTATGCATGCATATGTGTGTGGGGGGGGAGATTATGTGTACCGTGTTCATGTACGTACTTGCAAAAGCAAGAGGAAGAATTTAGGTGTCCTATGTTACCTCCCCTCCTCTTGAACATGAGATAGGCTGTTGACCCCCATGCTTCAGCTATCTTGAAGTCTCTGTCCTGTATAGGGATTGCAGGACCATGTATGGCCGGCCATACCCCGCTCTCTGGGTTCTGGGTAACCTCCTGCTTGCTCAGCAAGCCCCTTCCCTGTCAGCCCCTCTCCAGCCCCGCCCTCGTTTTCTCATTTGCGGCTGCAGTCTTATTTTCTCCTCCCCCGTTCCCAGGTTCTTCTCTGTGTGCAGCTCCACTGTACAGTGCTCATTGCCTCTTTATTAGCTGAACAGTAAAACAGCTCGATTGTGCTTGGAGTTAGCACAAGAAGCTGTGGCGTGCAGGAAGATTTGGGCATCTCATACCCAGTGTTCAGAGCACAGTGATGTGTCCAACGGGATCGGAGCCCTGCATTTGATGTCTCCATCCTGAGTTTTGATTCGTGGTGTATAACCTAGCGAGGGAAGTCTCTCTGTAATTCTTAGGATAATAAACTTGGACATCATCTATTTGTTTTCTCTCTCTCTCTCTCTCTCTCTCTCTCTCTCTCTCTCTCATTTGAGTTCCTCGTGTTTAATGTCCTCCGACCATTTTTTCTGTGTGGTAGCTTTGACCTCAGTGATAGGAGGAATGTTAGCATGCTCATCAGAAGAGCGAGCTCCCTGGAGTGTTGCAGTAGGCACAAGTGACTGCTATATGTGAAGGCCGAGAGAAAACTGGCAACTTCAGGTTTCCCAAATGCCCTGAATCATTCACAGTTAGAGTTCAATCTCAGAAAATGAGGTCGGTGTCGCACACTGTCTTCTGCTTCATTGTGTGTGTTTGCCCTTTCTCTTCAGTGGCTGCCATGGGCAAACTTCTTTTCCTCGATCCCCTGCACCGCATAACTTTTTAAAGACAATGTCTCACTGTGTAGCCCTGTCTGGCTTGGGACTCTACATAGACCAGGCTGGCCCATAATTCTCAAGTGCTGGGATGGAAGGTATTTGCTACTACAAAGGCTACCATAGCTTTTGAGTGTATTGACCTTCCTTCCATACTACGGCCAAACTCCCCAAAGCTAGGATTTCCTTGTTATTTGTTTGTTTTCTTTGGATTCCTCAGAGAGGGTCATTAGACCTGCAGTTTCTTGTTGTTAGATATTTCCAGGAAGTAATATTCAGTCATTTTACTGCTAGGTAAATTGCTCCAAGTTTTTAAGAGTTTGAATCTGAAAATCATGTATAGATCCAATATGGGACAGTAGAGTGGAATTACTAGAAACCACATTATAGTCATACCAACTGCCAAGAAAAATGTTAAGTGAAAGATACATTACAAAGTAGAAATGGCAACCAGGGGAGTCAATGTTGAGAACAGCACATATAGTTACCTAAGTAGATTTGAAATTAAACTGTCAGCAGCTTCCGCGGCAGTTCGGTTTGGGTGCTACCATTGTCTCCTACAGTCTCCACTGTCCCGGTTTTATTACATTTCCAGTTTGGTTGTTATGTTTTAGAAGAAAGAGAAAAACTGGACTCATGTGGAGGAGACATTGAGAACCACGGTCAGTGCTTTAAATACAGGACTTTAGTGGCAGTGGCTTCACTCCATTGTGTCAGCAGAGTCCAACAGACCATGTTTGGCTCGGAGGCTTTCTGTTTATTTCAAGGAATAAGATGAAGATATTTTACATTATATATCCCACCAATTCTACTTTTCCAAAACATTTCTTTCAAATTTGAAAGAGAAAGGACACTATAATGATGATTATATATGTGATATGATAACAGTCTTAAATTATTGTCACCCTCTATACTAGCCCCTTTAAGGTTCTTTCCTCCTTTTCATACTTTTGTTTTGTTTTGTTTTGTTTTTTTTGTAGACAAACATTTCTAGGGATTGTCTGTTTAGAACAGGGCAGTGTGAGAGTTCTCAAGACAGAGGAGATAAGTAGCTACCATTTCTTTTTGGCTGTGTGATGGGCATCTCCTACCCACATTTCCCTCCCAAAGAAGTGCCTGCTTTTATGGACGATCATTAACAGGGACTAGACATAGGATTTTCTTTTTCTCTTCATCCCTCTTCCCTCCATTCCCTTTCTTCCTTCCTCCCTCCCCACTTTTCTTTTTCTTCTCAGTACTGGGGATGCAGTCTAGGGCCTTACATACCTCAAGGGCTGGTTCTGTAAAGAAACAGACTGTAGTTTTCTAGTGAAGCACTGCACAGTCTACAATGGGTTCATTGTTTAAGGTAGAGAAGTTATTTCTCTTTTGTCATCTGGATCTGCCTGAAAGTAAATGTGAGACACCGAGAAAATTAGGAGATTGCCTATGGTGTAAAGCAGGAAAAAAAATGCCTGAAAGGAAGTATAGAGCTGATTGGCCATGTCTGAGGATTCTTCCTCTTCCTCCTCATCCTCCTCATCTTCTTCTTCCTCCTCCTCTCCTTCTTCATTCTCCTCTTCTCTGTCCTCCTCTTCTTCCTCTTCCTCATCTTCCTCCTCCTCCTCCTGTTCCTGTTCCTATTCCTCCTCCTCCTCTTCCTCCTCCTCCTTCTCCTCTTCCTCCTTCTCCTCCTCCTCCTCTTCCTCCTCCTCCTCTTCTTCCGGACTAATCCAATATAAATGGCTCAAGCCTGGAGGGTAGGCATGAGCAGGGAAGAAAAGAAATACAAATGCTGACAATCTTTTAAAAACAATAGTTTTTATATTTTGAGATTATAATATAATTATATTGGTTCTTCTCTTCTCCTCCCCCCCCCCGTCTCAATCTTTATATAAATATACACAGATAGCATAAAGGAAATGTTCCCAACTATCCCAACAATGCTCACTCCAAAAGCTCAAGGTCATGTTACAAAACCTAACACCAGGCATGAGAAGTCCTCTCTCGAGCTGTTGGTTAGGATTGTCCAAGAGACTCTCAGAACATTACAGGCGATTACCGTGGTCCTTGGTTAACCCCAGAGATGGAAGTAAGTCCCTAATGATGAAAACTTGAGAAACTTGAGAAACAGGACCCACAGGTCCCTGAGCCAGAGCTGACCTACAGAAATCCCCGAGGACTAGCTGTCATGGTAACAGAAGGTGCCTTGTAAGTTTCCATAGGAAGACAGCTACCATCAGATGTAGAAGTAATGTCCAGTTCTTCCTCTGAGCCCCATGCTTCCAGAAATGAGACTCAGACTGAGAATATATTTACAAATACCTTGGCCATGTTGCTAGACTTTTCTCTCTTGTTAGATCATAAGTTAAATTATCTTATTTATTCTAACCTACATTCCGCCATGTGGCTGATTACCTGTGTTCAGGTACCATGTGTCTGTCTCCTCACATCTTCCCAGCAGAATCTCCTATGCCTGGCTCTACCCCAGAATTCTTTCTGCCTCCCAGATGTCCCACCTTCTATTCTACCCTTTCCTATAGGCCATAGATTTTTGAATTTACAGATGATACATCCATGCAATACACAAGATATTTATTCTCTCTACAATCAGTCCTACCCAGCTATGCCATCTATGAACTATGATGATGACCAGTATGGGATCATAACACTAAGGGTGCAGTAGTGGCCCACATACCTTGGTGGTAACTAACAGCTTTCTAATTGGAATTAGGACTCACTCAACAAGAGGAAAATCAGGCCTGGTACTGGAAACCCAGCCAATTACCCAGGGCTCATGAAGTCATGGATCTTGTAGGAGAACCTACAACTGTGTCTTCACTAAACCATTATAATCTCTACCTACCTCTGACGTTCAGTCTCGAGAGCATTGATATTTAGTGACTCTTGATGTCTTATGGAGATGTTTCTGGAATCGATTTGTAGAGAACTAAATTTTAATATGAGAGAATTTTAGGGAAAACATACAGCATTTGTAATTACCTGAAACACAATCCTTTAACTTGATGCAAGTCAGTATCGTGAGGAGAGAAGACCATTTTATTAACCGCCTATAGGCTCTCTTCGGTGGAATCAAAAGAACTATACTTCAGAGTCTTTAAAGCAAGAATCTAAATTAAAGTATACAGCGGACACCATCTGTAAATACACTGTGTAGTTATTCACTGGGCATGTTCCGTATTTTCTCTGTCATCTTGGTTAAGGAGGCATGGCACGGGTTGGTTCTGTGTTGAGAAGCCCAAACTTTGTTCTTCCTCTGCCAGTGACTGGGTGTGTAGCTCACAGAAGCTTTCATGATCTTGCCTGCCTTTGTATTTTCTGTTCCGTGGGTGAGGTGGGGTAGGGTGGAGTAGAGTGGGCTGGAGTGGGGTGGGACAGGTGGGGTGGGCAATGGGTGGGGTAGGGTGGAATAGGGTGGGCTGGAGTGGGGTGGGATAGGATGGGTGGGGTGGGATGGGGTGGTGGGTGGGGTAGGGTGGTGGGCAGCATTGCATGTGTTTGTTGATTGTCAGAGCTCTCACCCTATTCATCTATTCAGGCACAGTGATCCCAATGGTTGATGCCCTAACTGTTGACTCTGTGTAGTATGTCAGCAAGAAATAATGTAGTGCAAGTATATTATTGAATCTGTTCTTTCCATGTGGTCTTGATTATTTACAACCAACTGCTTCATTCAGCTCTTGAATTACCTTTGAGGAAGCCTGTGGTAAGGTTTTTTCAAAGAAAACGAATATCCTACCTTATTGAAATATGAATTAAACAGAGGTTCAAGAATATGTATTTTTGATATATATCCAACTTTTACAATATCCTTTTGGGAGCTTGAATTGTAACCAAATAATGTTTTCCCAGTCTGCATTTCACTACATATCAGCTCAGTGGATGACTCATAAAGAATATAATTGACAGCTAGTAAACCCTTTGCAAAAATGAATGAGCTTTTAACTTCATATTAAATTATCCTTTTCTAAATGACAGAAAACTACAATCAAGCCCTTTCTGTGTAATTTGCTGTAGATTACTACTCTTAAGAGAATAACATCCTCTGTTGAAAAGGCTTTTGTGTTCTTGGCTTACCTTGTCCCTTCCTCCCACTGAGGTAAAGCCTCTGCCCTGTGGGCGCCTGCCCTGAGCTTTTCACTTGACCCTCTCTACAATGAGCACTTAAAGAGTGTTGGAACTGGGGGTAGATTATTTAAAAGAAGCTTGGATTAGCTCTCTGTTGCTTCTCTTGACCTCCTGGGAAAGAAAAGAAGCAGGCTTTCTAATACAGCAGTGGAGTTTTTGTCAAATGCTTTAAAGCTTAAATCCTAACAGGTGGAACCCTTTGCCTCCAGTGCAAGCTTTTCTTTCTTTCTTGAAGCTACTCATCGGTTGAGCACGTGGGAGGAACAGTAAAGGCAGCAGCATCATTTGCTCTGTGTTATGCAGAAGAATCAGGAGCCTGAAATTGCTCATTTAAGTGTTTATCAGAAAGAATACTAAGCTGTTTGTGTTGGCTTCATGTGGCTTAGCTGTTGTTAAGTGTTCCCTGGAGTTCATAGAATTACAGTTAAGACCATGATTATAAGTCTTTTCAGAGCTGTTCAAAATACCTTTGGCCAGGTTCTTTGCCCATTCCTGGTTCCTAAAACAAGAGGACATCATATTCATTAAAATAGTAATTTATGAACAATTACCTAAAATTAGATAAAATATTTAGGTGACAGAAATTAGGCCACCTTCTTACTTCACAGCGAAGCATGAGATGAAGTCCCAGGAAGCCCCCAAATGAGAGAGGGACTTCACTGTCTGATGCTCACTGCTGTTTAACTTTGCACTGGAATAGTAGTAGTCAGTAAAATCAGATAAGGAAACTAATTAGATAGAAAAATTACATGCGAGGGAAGGGAAACATCTTGCCCATGGATAATACTCGAAGAATCAAAAATCAAAACCAGTATAAACAACAGGTAGATGGCTCTAAAATAAAGACATAGGACTCAGTCATGTTCAGGTATACAAATGTGAACTGGTCAGTGGTAACGTGGAAGAGGAAAACCCTGTTTATGATAGCAACAAGAACTAGAAGAGAGGAGAGTGAAACACACATAGTGTGCACATGCACTTACCAGCTCTGCAAGGACACCGTCAGCCTCACTGAGAGAAATAGGCAGGAACAAGTCGATGCCTCTTACATGGGTAGATTAATCCCTCTTCATAAAGATGTCACTTCCTTTCAAATTAATAAATTTAATGCAGCAACAATATAAGCCTAAGTTTTCACTTTGGGAAAATTTGATTCTATTATTCATTTATCAGATATGTAAGTGATGGCATGAAGGGGAACTTAGAGGAAACAGGGGCTGCTGGGGTTCTTGACTGTAATGCCTCAGTACTGGAAAGGCTGAGGCAGGAGAATTGCTGAGAGTTTGAGGTCAGTCAAAGATGCATCTGTACTCTGACTCCAGAAAAATAAGAGTAAAAAAGACAACAACAGAAACCTCTGATGATCTGACAGAAGCTAGACAACCTGAGTCTGATCCCCAGGACCAACATGGTGGGAGGAGAGAATCAGATCCCACATGGGACCTCTGAGCTTGCTCTCTGTCCACACGTGCATGCTTGCGTGCACATACACACACACAAACACACACACACACACGCAGAGAGAGAGAGAGAGACACAGACAGACAGACAGACAGAGACAGAGAGAGACGGAGACAGAGAGAAACAGAAAGAGACAGGGAGGGGAGGAGAGGAAGGGGAGAAAATAGGAAACTGCTGTTCTTCCTGCTGACTCCATGGTTCTGGCTTTTCTGGCATGCCTCCTTACTGGAGTGGAAAGGTGTGAAGGCTAACAGGCTGGCATCTCACACTCAGCAACGCTGGCTTAATGCTTGTCCCTGTCTTAAATGGCCTCACGACTCATTTGTTATTAGAAAAGATAGACCCTTACCACCCGGTGATGGAGAAGCTAGGCAATCTTTCTGGCAAATATCAAATAGAATTCAGACTTTAACCAGACAGTATCGTAAGCACCAAATGGGTCAGAGATGTTCATTGTAAGAAACAAAAAGGCTCCGGGGGACAAATGAAGCCAGAATGGACGCTAAAGAAAAGCCAGGGTGGATTCATTTACAAGTGGGTCGAAGAAAAACCTTTCTACGATTCAGAATCCAGGTAATACAAAAGAGATGACAGATATAGACAGATATATTTGTCTGTAGCAACATAAAACCTTAAAAATACATAGGTCAGGGCTGGAGAGATGGCTCAGCAGTTAAGAGTGCATGCCCCCAGATGGTGGTGGTGGTGGTGGTGGTGATGATGTTTATGATGATGATGATGATGCATACCACATTTGCAGAGGGCCAGCATTCAGTTCACAACCACCTGGATCTCCAGCTCCAGGGGGATCTGATGACTCTGGGGACTGTATTCCTGTGCATATACCACAACGAGAAACACATAAACATAATTAAGAAAAAAAAAAAACCTTAAAGATAGCTAAGTCTAAAGCTACTATAAGGAACCCCATCCCAATAAATGAATGAATGAATGAATGAATGAATAATATGACAAAAATGATTATAAAGGGACAGTCTAATAGTTGAGAACTAAAAGAATTAAGTATGCTGCACACACACACACACACACACACACACACACACACACACACACACACACGTCTATGTAGTCCAGAAGTTGACATTATTGTCTTTCCTCCTTGGCTTTCCATCCTGTTTTTTGGACAGTTTCTCACTGAACCTGAGGCTCACTGATTAACTACAGTAAGCTCTGGGTCCTGCCTGCCTCTTCTTCATGCCCCAACATTTCGGGAATTCTGTACTCATTCACCGTCAGTGCTATTTGCACCCCTAGTCTGATCCTGGAGGGATCTTTACAGGTTTGCTTATGCGGGACACTCCATACTGAAGGACTCCTTTAACACAAGGCATTTCTGGTGGCTTCCTTCTCTTAGCACCACATTGTGAAGGCTTTTCTGCATCTCCCTGTGGCTCTATAATGTTCGATCACATCACTGTGCCACGTTTTGTCTCTCCTGTGATTGAGAGCATTCTTTATCGTGCTTCCTCTTTGATTAATGGGTCAAGTCAATGCTGCTATGAAAAGTGTCATCCCAGGTGGATACACGTTTCCGTTCTTTGGGTCCTGTGTATCAGAGTAGAATTCCTGGGCCTCGTGGTGGGTCCCCATATCTTTCTGAAAGCTGATGAACACTGTCTGAGAAGCCCTGCTGCCTTCATTTTTATCACCCGTGATTGACAGTTCTAATTTCCCAGGTGCTGATCAGCTTTACACGTCTGTCACCTTGATTGTAGCTCCTGCGCATGTGGGTTTGAGTTTCACTTCCCTAATGATTAATAACTGTGAGCATCTCATCTCTTCCCCTTTGGATCAGCCGTTCGTAGATCTCATTTTCAGCAACACCTCATCAGCTCCTTTGACCGCTTTTAACGGCCATTTGCTTCATATCAAGTTTCAAGATTTTTATAACTTTTTTTTATTTATTTGTTTGCTTACTTTTGATATCCGTGAGAAAGACAGAGGGAGAGATTATATTTTCAAATTTATTTTTTAAGTCAATGGTTTTGTTTTTTTTTTTTTTTAACCTCAAAGAATTTCTTTCGTTTCTAAATTATTTTGGGTTGTGAAAACATATGCTATCATCTGTTTTAATTAATAATATTTTTGTTTTCAATTATTGGGGTATGGGGATCAAACCCGGTGCCTGGTGCATACTCACAATGCCCTCTACCAGTAAGCCACATCTTCCTGTCCTTCAGGATTCCGAGTGTATAGATAGTAAATTCCTGTTTAGTTATATACCCTCATCTTTATCGTTATGGGTCACAGCTGTATTTAATACAGTCTTCTGGGGGGACAGCCAAGTGTCTAGTATTTTCGTGACTGGCCAGTAGTATGTCAAATTTAGATTATGTTGTTAAGCTGCTTGGCACATGTAGAAATCCAAATCATTAGTCACATTGTGATTTCTCCCCAATTTAGATATGGGACAGCGAATTCATGCTTGGCTTTTTTTTTGTAGAATAATTTGAAGGTGTAAGGGTGGGTTTTCCTCTGTGCTCTGTTCTGTGTTTGCTGTCCGAGAGCAAGACCCAGTGAAGGAAATTTAGCACCAAAGAATCACATTAAGTGGGTAAAGGCATCTATTACTGGAA
>BTHU01000016.1:107869703-107964703 GCA_036184795.1 Tokudaia tokunoshimensis | reverse complement strand
TACTGTGCTGAGTTAATCAGCAGTCCAATGAGTAACGAAATGCCCTAGGTAAAGTTATAAGGGCTAAAGAGTTTTTCAGAAGTTACAGTCTATGGTTGCTTTGTCCTCATGCTCTGGGCCTATGAGCCACGGCAGGAGGCAGGAGTGTGGTGGTCAGGGAACAATGTGAGAGGGAGAAGCCAAGGGCTCAGGTGTCTGCTGTAAGTCCTCAGTTACCTGCCTTTTGGTCCCCTGGACTCTACCTCCTGAAGCCAGCCACACTCGCTAGCACGTGTACATTGTGACTAGGTAGCCTTGAATATGTGTGCTTTGCGGGATATTTAGGATCCAGATCAGGACATGTGTGTCACAAAGGAGGGCTTGAGATGGCTGTTCATGTTCCAGCCATCATGTCCTTATCTCGGGATCACACACGCTGAGGGGGCAGTGTGTGGTGAGGCAGTATGGACTGGCTTAAAGGAGGCATCTGGAAGCAGCCACGTAATGGTTCTATTGACATTTCGTTTTCGTTGGCCAGAACTTACTTATGGAAATACTTTTCACTTCCAGAAAGTTTGAAAATTTCACATCTTTTGGGCAGTCAGGAGTCCAGCTGAACTTGGGGTATATCACTATACCTGAATTTAATGAACCCTATGGTGTGGTTTGTATATGTTCCTCTCTCCAGGGAGTGACAGTATTAGAAGGTGTAGCCTTGTTGGAGTAGGTGTGTCACTGTGGCTGTGGGCTTTAAGACCCTCATCCTAGCTGCCTGGAAGCCAGTATTCTGCTAGCAGCCTTCAGATAAGGATGTAGAACTCTCAGCTCCTCCTGCACCATGCCTGCCTGGATGCTGCCATGTTTCCAACTTGATGATAATGGACTGAACCCCTGAACCTATAAGTCATTCCCAATTAAATGTTGTCCTTTATAAGAGTTGCCTTGGTCATGGTGTCTGTTCATAGCAATAAAACCCTAACTAAGACACCCTAGTAGTTTAATTCGAAGATTTGGGTTCTGTTTTGAGACAAGATATAGCCCAGCCTCCTGTTAAATCTGTCTTCCTCCTGTCATTGCCTCCCTAATGTTATACTTTTAGGCTTATGCCACCATATCCAGCCAGTTGTTGATAAGTATCGCGTTGTCACATGTGTGCAATAGAACATTCGCGATTCGACTGCTTCTCCCCCAGCCCCAATCGCTCAGTAAAGTCCATTCTATCATCTGTAAGTTCTCCTTGAACCTTCCTTTTTAAGCATGACCCTAAAGAATAGAAAGCACTTTGTACCTTGGTAAATCCCCCAGACGCCTATATCACAGCATATTTAGCACCTGGGTTTACCGTGCAGTTATTTTGCTGTTTGTTGTTTGAAACGAATGGCTCAATTCATCAAAAAGTCAACTTCAGGGCTCCAAAGGGTTTCTGGGGTCATGGCTTCTCACTGGGCCCATGGATCAATAGACCTTTGTACACTAGCTCTCAGGCTGAGAGAGAAGGGGACTCCCGGAAGCTTTGGTGGGTCAGAGCATGCTCATTCTCGGGCTGCCTTCCTCCCTAGACATATCCTTTGTTCCTCACAGCAGAGTATGGGCTTCTTTTATCTCTGTCCTCATACCACCTAGGGTGCCTCTTACGGCCTCCATAGTAGCCTTTAACCTCCCTGGGTACTCAATAGAGGAGCTCCATTCAGTGTAGCACAAACCAGTAACATGTATCTTTCCTTAAACCCACCCAGTTTTCCAAAGCCGTGGGAAACATACTTACAGCTCAGACTCTGGAGTTCCTACTTGAGCCAGGGGCCCAGTCTCTGAGTTACTTTGTAGATTGTTTTCAGTGAGCTCTCCCTGGTCTCCTTAGGCAGCCAGCCCTGGTGCATTTAAGTGCAGGCAACTGTAACACATGCCGCTCAGGCTGTTATTCATGCCCCTGTCTTAGTCAGGGCTTCTAGTCCTGCACAAACACCATGACCAAGAAGCAAGTTGGGGAGGAAAGGGTTTCTTAAGCTTACACATCCACACTGCTGTTCATCACCACAGGAAGTCAGGACTGGAACTCAAGTGGATCAGGAAGCAGGAGCTGTTGCAGAGGCCATGGAGGGATGTTTCTTACTGGCTTGCTCCCCCTGGCTTGCTCAGCTTGCTTTCTTATAGAACCCAGGACTACCAGCCGAGGGATGGCACCACCCACAAGGGGCCCTCCTACTTTGATCACTAATTGAGGAAATGCCTAACAGCTGGATCTCATGGAGGCATTTCCTCAAGGGAGGCTCCTTTCTCTGTGATAACTCCAGCTTGTATCAAGTTGACACACAAAACCAGCCAGTACAGTCCATTATCATCATAGCATGATGGGAAATATGGCAGTGTGCAGGCAGACATGGTGCTGGAAGAGTTAAGAGTTCTACATCTAGATTCACAGACAGCAAGACTAAGCGACTCTAGGCTTAGTTTGAGCATCTAAGACCTCAAAGCCACACCCCTAACAAGGCCACACCCACTCCAACAAGGCCACACCTCCCAATAGTGCTACTCCTTATGGGCCAAGCATTCAAACATATGAATCTATGGGGGGGGGGGAGGGGCATACCTATTCAAAACACCACAGCCGCTCAGGAAAATAAAAGTCCCCTAGCCTTAAACATTTTATATATATATGTGAGAACTCTGAACTATTGATAACTTCCAGTTTGACTTTCACAGCCAAATATATCCCCGTCTGATTTTGAATCCGGTGTCCTCAAGCTCTTTCATAGCCTCCTATTCTCTCACTGTACCAGAGGATAAGCACATTGTGTCCATATTCCTCTTGGGTATAGATAGCAACTGAGTGCCCTAATTTACATGCGTCAGAGGCAGCAGAACCTAAAGAAGAGAGAAGGCTGTACATTGTTTCTGTGCAGAGCCAGTGAGGTTGCAGTGTATGGGCAGCCTGCCCACCCGTGTGGTAACTCTGCTTTAAATGTGATAGTGCAGCCTCTAATAAATCCGGAAGCTAGTTATATAACTATGATTCTGTGCATACTCGAGTTTAATTTTATAATTATGTTTTTATTAATGTCTTAAGTAGTAATCAAGATTTTCATGTAATTCTGCCAACAGGTGGATATTTGGGGGTGGAAGACAGGCAAATCTGAATTCCAGTAGATATTTAAAATTTATCAGAATTATTTTATGTGACGTGAAGCTGACTAGTGATCTGTTATATACGTTGAATCGTAAAGAAGAGAAAACAGTATGGAACTCACCGTGTCTTGGAAAAGTTCCACTGGCATCAGGGTTCCGGGGCTGCATTGTGATATCTCAAAGTTCAATTAAAAATAGTCTCCTGATAGCATTGAGGGCTTACTGGGGAGAACACGAATTCTCTAAAGAGCGATACTTTCAAATTCATTAGGACAAAAATTTTCTCTCTTCCTCTGGAGATTTCTTTTAGCTTCAGCTGGAGCTCTTGTTTTAGCAGGAGGGCCATCGGATAGCAGAGACACCGAAAGCCACAGATCCAGATAACCTGAGGTGTGGAAGAGGTGATATTAACCACCGAATGAACAGTGTCTGGTTGCTACAGTGTGAGGGCAGGTGGTGAGGTCTGCCTGATGCTGATAGTTTCCCTTAGGAACTCTGTGTGATCCATGCTCTGCTTGGACCAGTCCATTCATGATGGCTTCTATATGACCCATTTTTAATTTTGTTTTCTTTGCACCTGTTGGGTATCCGACACTGACTATAGGTGACCAAGAGTCGTGCAGAAAGGAAAATGTGTAGTATCCAGGAGGTCCTCTGTTCCCCGATTCCAAGGCTCTGGCTGTTGACTGACCACTGCTGTATTTCTAATGCTGCCCATGAGTGTCCATTCAGGGTACCATACATCTCTCTTGGGTTGGTAAACGCACCACTCACTTGCTGGTTTGGGTCTCCCCCAGTGTCCTCAGTGTTTGTTTCCCACGGACGAATCATCTCTCCGCTCCGTGGTATGTCTAGGTGGCTTACCCACGAGCAAGCATTCTGCCGTGCCTCCTTGCGTTGGTGAGAATCTTCTTTTGATTACAGATCATGTTCAATTTGTTTCCTTACTCCTCAGCCTTCGGGGGCAGTGGGGGATTGGATATAGGGAACACGGTGATAAGTGATGAGATGTCTTTCATGTGTCCCTGCGGTTACTCATCCAAGTCCTCCTTGCTGCCATTCTGGGGCCCTGTGCCCTGCTCTTAGAGGGCAGCCCCTAGCTTTTGCTTCTGTCTACTGCTCTTCCTTGGCCCCCTCTGCTGCTGGTGGGCACATGAACTGATTCTCTACAACTGTACAAATATCTCTGCTTGTGTGCCTCTCGAAGTACTATTTTGCCTAGATATGCCCCCATATCATTTGTCTATGTTTTGATCATAAGAAGATAAGTGTGAGGGAGGTATGGGGGAAGGGCATGCTTCAGTGGGTCCATGCCAAGGCATCCCTTCCCCCTGAGGGACTAGCCACATAAGAGTATAGTATAGAATAGAGTTTATTCAGGGCATGGGGAGGGGAGTTAAGAGAGTAGTAGAGGCAGAGAAAGGCAGAGAGAAGGGGTAGAGAAGTAGAAGCCGGACATGAGCACGTGGAGAGAGGGGGAAAAGAAAGGGGGAAGGGAAGAGCCCAAGAGGGCAAGAGAGAACAAGAGAGCAAGAGAGACAAGAGATAAGAGAGGGGGAGGGGCCAAGAAGCCACTCTTATAATGGGCCAGGTCTACCTGGCTGTTGCCAGGCAACTGTGGGGAGAGGCATACCTGGCTGTTGCCAGGTAGCTGTGGGGGTGGAGTCCAGTCATAGTCTCACCATTAGATGTATTTTACTTTTTAATCTAGTGGAAGTTAAGTGAACTGGAACTGGGGAATGTCTTTTGCTGAGTTACATTAGCTACCTGTGGCTAGAGTACACGGTACTGAACAGTCCTTCTATCAGGGAAATTATTCTGGGGACTGGAAGTCTTTCAGGTCCTGAGGGCTTGGGCAGTCCTCCCTTCCTGACCACTCACACCTCAGCACAGTGTTGGAAGTATACTGTCTGCACAGCACCGGAGGGAAGCCTTGTGTGCTTCATGTGTAGACCATGGACAAGCGAAGGTTGCCAGGGTGACTGGAGCAATTTATAAACCGCCTCTCAACCTGTTTACTTGTCGGCAAACGGTCCACTCAGAGTGCCCATAGAGTGCCCATAGTGGTACTTTCCCTCAAAGTTCTTAGCACAGTGATGAGCATACTGTATGCGTTTAGTAAAAGTTCATTGTGTGTGTGCATCAGGTGAATATCATACCTAAACATGCATGCCTCTCAGTCATGCTCTGTGGCAAGAGTTAGGTACCCTCTATACCGATCTCTTGGTTCAATGGTTATAGTAAGTTGCATAATTTTCAGGAAGGGAGCCTAGTCCACTCTGGTTGCAACTATCCCTGCTCACATGTGGAGCAAATGCTTGTCACTGTCTTCTAGCGATGACCCCAAGGGTTGGTAGTAATCCACAGATGGATTTCCTTTTTAACACTGGCAGCAAGGAATTTATTTTTCTGAGCCAGATATCCTTTATAATCTGATTTTATGTTTTGAGACAAGGTCTTACTATGTCACCCATGTGGGACTTGGATCCGTGATCCCTGTGCTTCTGCTGCCCAAGCAACACCATGCTGACACCTTTGGAAATGCTACCCCAAGTCTGTATGCCAGTCACTGATATTTTGCAGTGAATAAAAACACACAGCAACTTCTTTGTGTTTGGTGTGGCTTCCATGAAGCTCTGCGTGTGGTTACCTCGGACAAATCTGTTCCTTCAAGTGGGCTAACCTTAGAGACTGGCACTCTAAATCTGAGGGAGTTTTCATTTCAAAAGTTGTCCCAGCCTCAGATGAGATGAGTTTCAACCCGCAGGGTTCCATTGTGGAGGAAACCATGAATTCCTGAGGTACAAATGAATCTCCCCCGCTGGCTTTGCCTCAGCAGATGCAGGAATGTCAGCCTCTGTGCCCTGTAATTGCTTTCATCAGTTCCCTGGGGCAACAGCTAAATTACAGATCCCAGGGGAGGAAGTGTTCTGCTGGGGAGTTCCTGTTTATGGGGATGGCTGTACACCCGCCTATCAAGAGTCATTGTTATCTGAATGTGTCACCTCCCAGTTCTCCCAACACTATTTCTTTAAAAAAGGGACATCTTGTAGGACTCAATTATTTATGTCATTAACAGGTTGCTCTTCAGGGAGGATTCCTCCAGTTTGAGCAGAGGATCTGTCTGTATAGAAAGCAGTAGGTAGATGAGCTCAGAAATTCAAACATTGTCATTACCTGGAGAATGATGGCCCAGCATAGCATTGCAACGGGATTCTGCATAGGGTGTTCGTCATCCATCTTCCAGGGCTTTACACCTCTGACACAGTGCTGCTAAGTTACAGGGGACGAGACACTGCCGTTTCTAATAATCTGGCAAAGGATTCCTGCACAGAATGTGGGGTGAAGGAATTCAAATAGTTAATTTTCTAGTGCAGTGCAGAGACCCTCCCCCCCCAGGCATTTTCTTAACTATGTGAGATTGTTGAGGGGCAAGGTCCCTCCTGTCCACTCACTGCTCCCAGCAGCCTGTCACCCATCCGTGTACTCTCACTCCTTCCCATTAGGCAAAGCACCAGCAAAAATGCTTCTTTGAGACAGGCAGCTAAATCTTTCAAAAGGATTTCTTTGGCTTGAAGGACATGCTGGGATTTTGTGTAGCAGGTGAAGTCTGGCTCAGATGAAAGACTCGGAGCATGTGTGAGTCCAACTAGCCAGAAGGATGAGAAATAGGCAGAGACTGTGATGAATGTATATTTGTAATGTTGTTAACAGTTTCTCCTGAGAGCGAAGGTTTAACTTTAGACTTGGAAATGAAATGAGACTGGCGGGCACAGGAGGCACTCGCCTGCTACTCGAGTACTCTGTTGTCCCCTCAGTTCTCAAGACAGAGTCTGACTCAGTGGTTCACATCTGTAGTCCCAGCTGCTCTAGACCCTGAAGGATAGGGATTGCTTCTGTTCAGGGCTAGGAGGCCATTTTGACCAGGACTAATGGGAAAAGAGGGGGTAGAAGATGCCCAGGACCAGGTACTGTTGGTACCTGACCTTCAAGATCAAATCTTAGTCTGAATGGATCACATTCAGGGAAGGTAGAAAGACAACAGAAATAAAAGTAGAAAGTGCAGTTCTGGGTTGAACAGTGTAACAGGGACAGGATGGGTGGGGGAAACAGGAAGAGGAGAACTCATATATATATATATATATATATATATATATATATATACACACACACACATATACATATATACATGTACATATACATATACCATATACACACATATATATGCATATATATGTGTATATATATATGTACACATATATATACACATATATATACATATATATGTGTGTATATATATGTATATATATGTGTGTGTATGGTATATGTATATGTACATGTATATGATGTATATGATGTGTGTGTGTGTGTGTGAAAATTCCACATGGAAATTTAAGAATGTATATTTTTTCAAAAATCTTTAATCTTTAAGGTGTTCTGACTAGAAAGGAAAGGGTCCTTAATCTAATTATGTCACTTGCTGCCTGTGTGTGGTCACTTACCTTCCTTTGTCATTTTTGGTCTCATTTTTTTCTCAGCTATGAAAATGGGAACGGCGAGGCTTGTCTCATCCAGTTGAACATGTTGTTGTGAGGAGGTCATGCGATAATGTGTGTGAAAGTGTTTGGCACTCTGTGGTGTTGCATGCGTGAGCCGGTTAACATCCTCACACCTATTTCGATGCATGTTTAATGCAATCGCTTTACAAAGTCGAAGGACCGCTGTGTGAGCCACTGTTGGAGAATGGTCGTTTTGTCTCTCAGTGTGTACCGCATGATTGTTCTGAGCTACTGAAGCTGTGGAAATACACACGACTGCATGATGAATTCTGAATAATATTATGTACTCCAAATAAAAAAAGGAATGAAGACCCAGAAGGTCCTGGTGATTCAGCAACTTAGACAAATGGAACCCTGGCTTCAGCTGGGGAGTGGACACCAGGCTTTCCCATCATAGGATTGTGTATGCTGTCAGCTGACATCAGCACACACGCCTTTGATATTTGGGACATAAAGCAGAGGAGAGATTTCTATGCAGCATAATAATTCCTTAATAGGTTCTGGTCTATCAACCATTTTATAGAGAAATCCATGCTTATCTTTGAGACTGTAGATTTAAACCACCTATACCAGCTCTGAGCATTAATAATACTTTTATTTACATAAAAGTCCAAGTGCATTATTCCATAGCTCTTTTCCTGGGCTTAGTGTGCTTTTTCTCTGAGAAGCTTCATGGATCGTTCCGATGTAACTGCGGAATTCATCAAACAAATGGGCATGATTACTTCGAAATCAGGCTTCTTAGACTTGGATGCAATTAGTGGGAGAGCATCATACTTAGTTGATTTTTTTTTTATATAGTTAGATTGATGGGAGAAAATCCTTTTTAAATCCTGAAGCAGACTATATATTTAAAATAACTACTCAGTAAAGGTACAACTTCCAGGTGCAAAGATGGTTGCTGGCATGAGGGACAGTCCGGCTACTCAGAGAATCTGGGCCTTTCTTTTCCCTCCATTTGGCTACAGGGGAGTCATGAATGCAGAAGAAGAGGAATCAGCTCTGAGAGAGCTACAGGTTGGGCACCATGGTACAGGCCAGTGTGGGCAGCTAGGGTGAGGGTGTGAAGAGGTCAGCTCAGAAACTTTAGAAAATTCCACCAGACTCTTCCCTTCCTAAAAGAGAAAGGTCATAAAGAACAATGGCACCCCTGCCCTCTGGAAGGGAGGGGCTAATTACAGGGAGGAGGGACCAACCACCTAAGGGTCTAGCCTGAGAGTTAGCACTCCTAGTTTGTCAAGTATGATTTTTTTTCTTCCCTGTATGAGTTTTGTCATCCAAGTATAAGAATCGATTATGAGACCCTCTTAAAGCCATCTCAAGATAAGGAAGACCAAATCTGTAAAACCATCAGCCCACAAATGTCTGAAGATTTGGGGGCGCATAAACCTGGCATGGAATATCAGATTCTGTTACAAAATCATTATCAGTTTGCCTGGAAGCCATGTGAGCAGCTTGGGCATTTCAGATTGAGTTCTGCAGGGTAAGGATTTTTTTTTTTCCTCATGTCCTGGGAGGAACTGAACTAAAGGAAACCAGTGTCAGGAGAAAGGGCTCAGCTGTTCTCTAAAGAGGCATGAGGAACACTTTGGGGAGGGTAATGTTCAAGTAATTATACTTTAGAAAGTCTTGGGTAAAATAAGATACTATGCCCTGCCCTTTCCTACCAGGACACCTTATAGGGCCCATTCCTCCATTGAATCTAGATCTATGTAAACGTCTTACTGTTTGCACTCATTATTTATATTGCTCCATATGCTAAAAGACCTTCCAAGTCCTCAAAAGAAGCTGCCCAGGTCCAAACCAGGCCTTTGAGCTTTTGCCATGAGGGAACTGGCCAGACAGCCTGCTGAGCACTTGGCTTGAGGCTAGAGTCTTGTAAGAAAAGTATGCTAAATTTTCATTTCCTGCGGGCTGGAGAAAAGGCGCAGGGCTTACAGAGAACTCAGATTTGATTTCCAGCACCCACGGGTGACTTCATTCTCAGGGGATCTGACACTCTTCTGGCCTCCAAGGAAGCCAGGCAGGCACATAGTACATAGACATTTATGCAGGACAAACAGTCATAGGCATTAAAACAAAACAAAACAAAAAGGTAAATAAATAAATAAATAAATACATCTTTTGTTATTTCCTATTTATTTTAGTTAGCATGTAAATAGTCACATGTGGCTAGTAAGGCACAGTGAACAGTTTATTCTAACTGAGGTAAATATGAACACACAGGGTACTGAACATGCATGTCAATGATGGGGTAGCCTTCTCTACCTCCTTTTGTCAGTACTGGGTATGGAGGGACTGCCTGTCAACCTAGTTTAGAGAGAGTACTTTATTCAGTTTGGCCATGAGCTGGCTGTATAACTAGCTATGAGCTCACAACCCTGCTGGATCAGCCTCAGATCGCAGGGGGACTGCAGTTTTGTAGGGGGTCCAGCCCGCTCTGCAGCCACAGTAAACCCCGTTACACAGTTCTCCACCTTCTCTTGTTAATCTCACCCCAAGCAGTGACATTTGCAGATCCCAGAAGCAGCAGCAGCAGCAGCAGCAGCAGCGAGATGCTGATGGATGAATTCTTCCCAGATCAAAGACCTCTGTAGCCTCCATATGACTCAAAGAGAGAGCGGGAGGCCAAGTTGTCTTAGGAACCCACAGCCTTCCTTTCCATTTTGGGACATCCCCAGCAGGGCTAACCCTCCAGCTAGATGTCCTGGAAAAACCTTTAGATGGATTTACCAGTGTTTAACTCTAGGATAATTTTAGCATCCTTCCCCTCATCGTTCCATATAAACGGTCTACATTTGCTTTGGGTGAGAACTCTGTCAGAGAAGCCCTGTCACTTACTCATGGACGGCGTTTGTAGGTTGTGGCTTGTTCTTATCTGCCCAACCAAGCCCCCCAAATGGTTCTAGGAAGAGCCGGGAGCCTTGTGGGGGCAGAGCCAGCTGTGGTGGGCCAGGGGCTACTGAAGAAGGAGCAACGGGGGTAGTGTCTGTCTCTTCCCTTTTGCCCAATTGCAGCTTCATTTAGCTGGCAGAGTCACCACCCACTGTTTTTGTTGGCAGCATTATTGCAAGCTGTGTATGCTAAAAACCACCATTTTCATTGTCAAGCTGTTTTGACAGGGATTCTTTTTTCTCTTTAAATAGTAATAGCTCATTAATCGCCTTTCTCCCTATAATCCAGAACATTCCTTGGGCTCCTTATATACCACGGGATATCAAAAGCTAAAGGCCGATAATTTTTTTTTTGTGTGTGCGGAGATGAGGCTATGGGTATGTCTAAAAACAAAAACACAAAACCAGTTGCATGGGTTCAAGTGTCCTGTGTGTGTGTGTGTGTGTGTGTGTGTGTGTGTGTGTGTGTGTGTGTGCTGCCTTTCGTGGGACTTGGAGCTTATTTAAGTGTAATTACAGATGGTCTCATCCATTCCTCAAAGTCTGCCTGAAACCTGTGATGAGACGGTGGAGACAATTCGCGCTTTCAGGATCAGATGCCGAAGATGAGTTACCAGAATCTCTACTCTTGGTAGAGTTACTCACAACCAACCATCTATGGAATCCCTAGAGTTAAAACAATTCTGCTTTAAGTAAAATGATTCCCTTCCCAAGGCTAACCCTGCCTCTGCCTCATCAAGTGTTTAAAATATCCATTTACTGCAGGCGTTTGCAGACACCTGAAGAACCACCCTGTCAGGACAGGTAAATGCTGGTTAATGTGTCTTTTACACCTCTTAAGCAAAGTCCTTATTTACTTTGGGTTCTAGGGTCTGGCATCACACTGGGTAAGCATTTCCCAGCATGCAAAATGGTCCCAGGCTTTGCTAGGGAAATTGGAAGCACACATGGTTTTATGATTGAAGCTTATTTTTTTCTCCATTGTTACTTTAGTAACTGTGAAAGGAAATGACATGGGGTAAGTTTCATACTGATAAGCTGAATTTTAAATCAATATCCTTTGTTCATTTGGAAGTTCTATTATTTTATTATTATCTTAAAATGAGCATTCAGGTGATGTCTGCGCTTCTTAGTCAACCAAGCTTGTTAAAAGGGATTTTTGCAACATTTTTTTTACATTGCCAAGTCTTCCTGCAAATTACTTGGTGGGATTAGCCTTCTTTGTTACTAATTTGGAAAACCACCTGTCTGATCTCTGGCTCTGCAGAATATGGGTATAGTAGTGCTTGCAGGGTAGATGTAGCAGCAGAGAGGAGAACATCCCATGGCAGGTTCTTCCCAGGGAGCTGAGTAGCTCCTAGATGACCATTGGAAACCATTTCTACTGTGCATTGGGGCCTCCCTCCTTCCATTATCCATCATATGCCCTTTTCTGCTTTAGCTCCGTCTCCTGCTCACCTTCAGAAGTGTTCTTTCTCTATATCCATGTGCCAGCTTGTTTCCAGTTCACTTCATTTTATTCTTTATTTCTAAAAGAGTGCACACCAAATTAACTCCCCAGGGTCAAGCCTTTAGATTCCCCAAGTTGAGCATTTGAGGCAGCAGTGAGGATAGGTGCCAAGGTCCTGGGCAAACACCAAGGATCACCCAGATCCCAGCTCATGATAGGTACACGTGAAACTGTGTTTGTCCCCTGATCCCAGTGATATTTTCAGGGTTGCTTCTATACGTATGTATCATGGGTGGATGAGAGCTAGGGGGATACGGAAAGGTGAAGACATCCTTGGTCAATATCCAAGGCCAACTATCACTTGCATACAAGCTTGTCAGTCCAGTAGGTGTACTGATTCCTAGACACTGGGCCTGTGTAGTTTGGCTGCTGGGTCTTACTTTCCTCCGAGGCGAATCTGCTATTTCAAGTCGTCGGTTAGAAGTCTCACCTTTGTTTACTCTCTGGTTCTCTCTGACAGATCTAACTGTTAAAGACAGCCCTAAATGTCCACATCTTTCTCAGCCTTTCTCTGTCCTTTCGCTCCCATGTTGAACTTGGCATTTTCTTCCCACTGATGCTCACGTCTTGCTGTTCCAGTACCACAGCCATAATCCCTCCTTTTATTGCCATGTCAATCTAAGAAAGTGAATTTGTGTCTTGGAATTTTGAGTTCTCATCTGCAAATGAATGGAACTAGGGAGTCTCCTGTTGCAGGAGTGTGAGTTCCTGTGAGTCCATTTGCATGAGTGCAAGTGCATAAATATGTGTGGGGAGAAGGCACTGCATTCTTACAGGATGGACTTTAACTCCTATCAGAATTGCTCTTTGGTCTGGAACTTGCCCTCATTAGCCTGGGGTTCACCAAGTATGTTAGAGTTAACCAGACAGTGAGGCCAGGGGATCTGCCTAGAATAGTTACAAGGTACCTGTGATACTTGTGAAGACATAAAGTATCCTTTGATGTGATTGACACTCGCACTGCGCAGGATTCCTCTTTGTAGCAATGTGGCTTTGTTCTTTTTGTATCTGTTCTCTTGGGAATGAAGCCACAGACTGGACAGAAATGATTTGTGGGATCCTAAGAAGTTAGGGAGTAGAACTCACACCCCTCTGTGGAAGTCAGAAGGAGATGGAGCTGTCCCCTGGTGGCTGGACTGTGCTTCTCTTCCTCCTTACAGCCAGTCAGTGTGGGATGTGAGGTTGATCAGCAAGGCTGGTGGAGAGAACTCCCATAATGCTTTGGCAAACAATGTGGCTGTACACACGACTGAGGGATGCCACTTTCTTGTGCACCCTGCCTCTGTGGCTTGGCTTTCTGTGCCCCTCCTCTCAATGCACAAGCAGGACACTCCATTCTCACCTTTTAAAAAATATATTGTCTCATTAAGTGCCCTTCAATTTAATTTCCAATGGGGCACTGTGATATTTAGGGTCATGATTCTGATGATAATGAGACCTATCAAACAACTAGTAGTTATGGATGGATATGTAGCCCCATGGAAAGAGGCAGGGCTATCACAGAAAACATAGGTAAACCAGATTTCCCAAGGAAACAGCAGCTGGCAAGATCAAATATATGCCAAAGCTTAAATAGATTTTTAATTGGTATATTAAAATCTAAAAACAATTTACATGATTGGGTTACCATGTGATATCATGATGTGTGTATATACTGGAAAAATAAGAACATAGATATATCCCAAACCTATCCCTTCTTTATGGTGAGTACATTTAAAATCTCTTCTTAGCTTATGTCACAGTAAAAAAAAAAAAAAAGCTCCTTATAAGGAATCAAGCATCATCAGAGAAAAATGCAGAAACACTTGGAAACTCTGTATCCAATAAGTAGCTCCAATCCCCAACATGCATTGAACACCAAAGATTGAAAAACAAATGCTCAGTTCAGATGGACAATGTATTGACTAGCTATTTTATTAAAATAAGACACGTAGGTAGCAGTGAGCTGTAACAATGTTTCACCTCAGTAATCATCAGGGAAATGAAATCAAAACTGCATTGAGCCACCATGTCACCCCAGCAAGAATGCCTGCTACAAAGACCAAAGGTAAATAACACTGGCAAGCAGGAAGAGAAAGGGGGGCTCTTGCACTCTGGTGCTTGGCGTGTACATTAGTGCAGTCACCATGGAAAAACAGTATGGCGATCCCTTTAACAATGTTGAAGAAGACTACCATAAGACCATACTCTTGAGTATGTGTGCCAAAAAAACAAAAGCAAAACAAAACAAACAAAACAAAAAAGCCAAAACCCAAACAAACAAACAAAAGTCAGAATGTGAAAGTGCTATCTGCATCCTCTGGGTCATCGTGGTATTGTTTATAATAGCAAGATACAGAATTATTCTGTGTATCCATCAGCTGTTGAACACGCAGAGGAAACGCAGACATGTACACAAAGGACTACTTCCTGACATAACAGGGAATGAGGTCCTGCCATGACTAGGATGGGACTGTAGACCATTGTGTTACACAGGATGACCAGGTGCAGAAACACAAGCAGCCTACGAATCTCACTCACATGAACAGTTTAGAGTGGTTGTCTCATGAGGGCGGAGTCCATTAGGGTCACCGGAGCCAGGGAGAGGGTGGAGGTACTGCTCAATGGGTATGAAGTTCCAATTTGATAGAGCAAGACAGTCCAGGCAGTTTTGTGGTACAGTGACTAGAGATAATGGTTGACCACTGCATATCTTAAAAAAAACTAGAAGGAAGGGATTTTTTTGGTTTTGTTTTGTTTTGTTTTGTTTTTAATGTTCTACCATAGTGTTTGAGGGGTTTCATCTTAAATGTTCTGTAAGAAGTTGAATATCGTGAGTTGTTGAATCAGCTGACCCTTTATATAGAGAGGAGAACCAGAAGTAAGAAGGATACGGAGAATGTAGCACACAGCCAGGGGTGGTGTGCATTCCTGTAGTCCCAGCACTCTGGAAATGAGTTTGAAGTGAGCTTGGACAACTTAGAACCAGGTAAGCCAGGGTTACATAGCAAAATCCTGTCTTAAAACAACTATCAAGAAGAAACAAATGCAAATGTGCAAAGAAAGGGAGAAAAGAAAGGAGAAAGAAGATGAAAGAAAAGAGACTTGGAGAGACGGCTCAGTGTGTGAAGCACTCCTCCGAGTGTGAGGACCCTAGTTCAAATCTCAAGAACCCACATAAAGCCAGGTGCACCCACTGCTTTTATGGCAAGATGGAAGGTAGGAACAGGAGAGTCCCTGGAAGCTTGCAGTTTTGCCTGGCACATGCAGTGACAAACCAGCAAATAGGCATGTCCCAAGTGAGGTGGAAGGTAAGGACCGACGGCTAAATGGTTCTATACATGTACTATGGCACATGTGTACCCATGCATTCACACAGGGACTTACACATATCACACATATAAACGTATTAAACACACACAGGAAAGGGGAGGAGGAGAAGGAAGAATAGGGGAAGGAGAAGGAGGAAGAGAAGGAAGAAGAGGAAGATGACAATGAGGAGGAGGGTAAAGAGGAGGAAGAGGAGAAGGAGGAGACAGTGAAGAGGGAGGAAGAGGAAGAAGAAGAGGAAGAAGAACAAGAAGAGGAAGAAGAAGAAGAAGAAGAAGAAGAAGAAGAAGAAGAGGAGGAGGAGGAGGAGGAGGAGGAGGAGGAGGAGGAGGAGGAGGAGGAGGAGGAGGAGGAAGAAGAAGAAGAAGAAAAGGAAGAGAAAGCTAATGGTGTCCCTCCTTGGATGTGGATGAGGGAAGTCCGCTTACTCCATCAGAGGAGAAAGGTGTGCACAGCCATGCTCCAGGAGCCTAGGGAGATGCTCACTAACCTGTAGAGTTGAATGTTTACAAAAATAGGATTTGAGGATTGGTCCCAGAATATTAGACTTTGTTTGCTACTGGCTTTTAAACAGACGTGAATTTCATTAAAAAAAAAAAAAATCTACCGCCAACCCTCTGCGGCCGTTCTTAACTATCGCTGGCCTGGTGTGGCCATGTCTATTATCTGCAAGTTCTTGCCTTCAAAACGGAACAGATTGCTGTGAATTATGTTCCCTGCTGTGCCTATGGAGGCATGTGGAGGATATGAAGTCGTAGGCAGAGGGCCCCACACTCATCTTTCAATGTAAGCCTGCTTCCCTTCGGAACTGCTCTTGTACGGGGCTAATTTACACAACCTTGTTCCACCTGAATTCTCTGTAAGCAGTGACTTCACTTCTTTCATTCCCATGTACCCTTGGACTAAGATCCCCGCCCCCCCCTCACTGTATAGGGCAGTAACTGCTGTTCCGGCATTGATACAGATTTTTCCTTCAGGGCAGTGATTCCAAGCGGGAGAGCACTACAACTTTCCTTCAATCTTGAAGACATATTTAGCTCCCTGGCAACTTCTCCACACATCAAGCTTTCTTTTGTTCTTGTGTCCTGGTGCTGTGGATTGAACCCAGTGCCTGGTACATGCCAGATAAACCCTGTCCTGCTGAGTTATTCCCCAGAGTTTTGTGAGGTTTTGATGGGTCTTTGTTTTTCTTCTGGTACCAATTGAAACGCAAGTAAGCATCCGAACCCTGGCCGCTGTAAGCTTGCCCAATGCCTTCCTTTCCCTTTCCAGGCCACCTCTTATGTGCTTAACACATTTCCTTTGTACAAGATCCAGAATAATCATGGAGAGCTGATCCCAGGAGTAAGGTTTTGTCTGGTACCTATTTGCAAAATCTGTTTCCTCCCCCATCTCACTTCTCGTTCCCTTTGCCGCTGGGAGAGACACCAGGTCTTGTGCCATGTTAGACAAGAGTGCCAACATTGAGTTACATCCTCAGCCCTCTCTCCATCTCTCTTTAACTAACATCTTTCTATCATCAGCTTGACATTCAATAAGTCTACAGAGAGTCCTTGGGGTATTGAGATGCGAGTGCTGTTTGGCTGTAAAATTCAAAGGTAAAATATCTAATGGGACACATTTAAGAAGGTAGAACTTTCTCAAGTAGTAGCGAGGTAGAGAACACCCTTGAGTAGTCTCCCTTTGTGGTTATGTATACATACTAAGTAACTCGTAGGAGGAGTCATCTAGGTCTAACTTTGGGTCGTCAAGGCTATGCCTTAATGTGAGTTATGTTCTGATGATGTCCCTTGTCTCTGAGAGGGAATAATATTCTTGCCCCCACCCCTGTCATGCGCCTGTGAAGGCTGAAATGAATCATGTTCATGGCAGTGTGAACATCTCAACCCTGCCCGGGATGACAGCATTCTCCATTCTCCTGATGAACTTGGCAGCCTTGTCTCTTAGATATTATTTGTGTCATGGTAAACTTTCATCGCATGAGTATGCAATGACCCTCCCGTGACACCCCCCCCTCTTGTTTATGCTTTCTGGAATGCTCTGTCTGGTGTTTCCAATGTTCATCTGACTTCCCAACTATGGTTTCAGTGCCTCCTTCTCTGAAATTTCCACCTTGTCCTTCGTAATCGCCGATACTTTCACCTTCTCGTCAGTGTTGAATTGCATTTGACCACATGTGAGCCATGTGTTCCTGTCAAAGCTGAGGGGTCAGGAAGCTCTGCAGAGCCTTCGTCTGACTCAGGAGAAACTGGGTGTTGATTGGATCTGCTCTGATAAGTCAGGTAAACATTAGCCTCTGTGGACAAACTGTGACCTCCCTTCACCTGCAATGGTAGGTTTCTTACTCTTTGTTTAATGGATCTAGAGATCCAACTCCTCACTTGCAATGGTAGGCCTCTTATTTTTGAAGAAATAATTCAAGTCCACATTTTCCTTCTGACCTAATTAAATCTTCTGGTTTCCCCATGGGTTTCCTATTTTAATTTGAAGTTAGTGATATAAAGTAGTGAAGTCGAATGAATTTCCTTATTGAGCGTTATTAGTAGGAGACCTGCTTTACTGTCTTGTAGTTAAGGTCATGGCTACACTTCTTTAATAAACATCTCTCTGAAATTGATAGAGCAAGGGGAGGGGGGTTTCGGGGAATCAAAATTTGTGCCAGCTGGCTTTCTCTCAGTCAAGAGCATGTAGAAAGGTGGTAAGTAACTGACTCCCCCCCCCCCCATTCCCATTCTTCTCTAAATCCAGGATACAGTGAGTCTATTACTGATATTAGCAATTTTAGCTCCTCAAGTGGGCCTCGGCAACTCTAAAGGGACAATTGCTGCCCGTGTGTTTGTAGCGATGGTCAAGGCGAGACAGAGATGTCATGAAATGGTAGCTCCAGCTCCCACAAGTGCCGCATTTGGTCACCATCTTTAATATTCCAGAAATGGAGCTGCTCTTTGACATCTCCTCCAGATATATTCATGGCTTCTTGAAGGGTTACTGGTCCTTAAACTAAACCTGGCCAATGCTGTATTGGTTTACAGGGGTTCACTTTGCATTCCCGTTGTGCACACATTAGGTTTGATACTCTTCACAGCGTGGGCCCAACATGGCTAAGGCTAGCTATAAGCTGACGGTGCAGTCCATGATGATATAGAGCTGGGCTGCATTGCACTTACCATGATCCCAGCATTCTGGACACTCGGAGTTTATGGCCAATGTGGGCTTCATAATACTCTGTCATAAAAATATCAAGACATTAAACAAAATGAATGAAAAATGAGAGGGGGAGGGAGAGCAAAGGGAGATGGGTAGGGTGGAGAGAGGGGGGATTTTATTTTATTTTAGGATAAAGATGCTGCTTTTATAGATAATCCAGACTTAAAGTTATTAAATATTGTTACATATAAATATTTTGTTGCCAGTGGGATTCCCCCAATATTTAAAGTAAGTGGTGGACTTAGTGTAATCCTAGCTGTTCAGGTCCTTTCCTATTGGTTGTTGTATCAGTTCAGCTCAGAAGTTTGAGACTAGCCTAGACAGGATAAAAAAAAAATCTGTGTTTAAATAAATAAACAAACAAAACCAAATAAATAAATGAAAGAGAGAAAGGAGAGATAGAAAGATTGATCTGATGGAAACACAGAATTTTAGAAGCTCTTGAAATGGTCTACCTTTGTGTTCTGAAGACTGTAGCTATTGCTTGAATTCAACCATGCTAGCTAATAGACTGGTCACTGCCTGAAAAGAGGAGAGTCAGCCTTTGCTTGTTTACTAGGCAGATAGGAAGAGAAGCAGGTAAGTAGACATTACAGTATTTTATATTCTATCTATGAACACATTTCACCCTGACAACATTCTTGAAGGTGGATGGTGCCCCTCCCCCCCATAGAAGGAAGAGACCAGCTTTTAAGTTTACAGGGTAGGTGCTTGCTTGTGTGACCAGTGGCGAGCACATTGCGTCATTGGTGGTGAGCATGTTCTCAATACATCTCTCCTGTGCCTGCCCGTCAACTTCCACAATGCCACATAACTGGAACCCAGAACCCCTGCTTCCCAGACCAGCTTACTGCTCTCAGACCACCTGCTCCCTGTCGTTCACTGTGGACTGCATGCTAAAATGTGACTAGATCATTGAGCGAGCTCTTAATTAGGACAAGAAAGACACACTAGCTACAGCGACCCTGAGAAAGTTAATGTTCCTAGTTCGCCACATTTGAGCAACTAATTGGTCCTAGAAAATGACTGGTGAGAAAGCTGACTCACGGCACTTTTGTGCTTTGTAAGCCTTGCTCTCAGCTGGGAGGATTTTGAGTAGAATCTGTTTTCTAATTTTAAAAACTATGTAACGAGTCTTCAAAGCTTGCTTTCTTTAGAGCCCCAGCACCACGATTTGTTACTAAGTGTTGTCTAGTTTTCTATCTCACACACTTGGAAGACCTGTAACATGAACTCAACAAGGTTCTTCTGTGCTTCCGACCTAAAACCCAACCTGACTGGCTGCCTTTAAGCAGAGCCCCAGTGCGCTCCATCGTCTGTGTTTTTTGTTGACTTGTGCTGAGGTCTGCTAAATAGTAGCCTCATTCTGCAGATTCTTAGAATAGCAGGCCTGGGGTATCTTTGCAGAGTTTTGCTTCCAGTTGCTGACTCTCTTCTTTCCTTTGCTCGTGGATGGTTTAAGAGAAGGAGGGCTTTGGGAAAGGCTTTTGTTCTTTCTCTTGCCTCCTACAGAATTTCTGTGTGGTTCCTTTTAACTCTCTATGTCCCCTGAGTATTGCCATATTCACCGTCTGTCTGTCTCCTCTGCTATCCCTTCTTTTCCTCCCCAGTGACTGATTTAATGATTGATACCTAAGTCCTAGTTGGAAGGTATGAGACTGAGAGAGGGATGAAGATGCTTCCAGTCAAATCAAAAACAGAGAACTCTAGGAAGACTTCTTCCATTGGCATGGCCTAGATGTTGATGTTTAGTGACTAGGGCCCAGGTTTTTCTCCCGTCTTCCTTCCTGCCTCAGGCAGAACACCAATAAATTTCTGTTCTCATCTTGGTCATAAAAACTTCCCATAATTCTAAGTATTTAAAAAAAAAGCAAGCATTTTCTGGGACTGGGAATTATTGATACAGAGATGAGCAGAACAGTTTTGCTTCCTATTTAGTGGTTTGCAGTGTGGTAGGAAAGATCGGCAGGGCACTGTTTATCCTAAGAATGCCAGAATGATCTGTTCTTTATAGCCATGGTTGACAGGAAGGGATGGCGGATTTTACCTGTGAGATGGCATGAGCAGCAGGAACCTCAGAGAGGTGGCCTCTACTCTGGGGTTTGAAGAATGAATAAGAATATTCAGACTAGACTTTGGGAGTGGAATGCACACTGTGAATGCAAGGACAGTATGTGCAAATGGGTGACAGATAAACAGTCACCCTTTCACAGTCACAGAAGGTATATCTATGGATAGCCAAAAATCGTTACTTATATGATCAAAAGGAAACTGGGGTAAGAATCTAAAAAGGTAGATGGGCTCAATACCCCTGGCCATGTCCCTGGCCCCCCAAATTAACAAAACCAACAATATGTGTTACATGATAAAAGTAAAATGTTTTCCCATAGGCAGTTAAGAGTCAATGAAAAGACTAAAGTATAGACCTTGGCTAAGACTCAAACCGTGGTATGGGAGGGATGAGGGACTGATCAGGAAAACCTGGAAAGAGTCACGTGGATCACAAGATGTGAAGCAGAGAGCTAAGTGACCCCGGTCACTATACACGATGTAAAGGAACATCTGTTCGTTGGTGTTTTTCTTCGAGATGCTGTGAGCCTCATATAGTAACAGATCATCTTGAATTAGTGGCCACACTTTGGCGTGTACCAACAAGTCTAACCTTCTCTGTGTCCATAGGCAGCTAATACTAGTTGTTGGAGCTGTGTATCCCGTAAGGGTTAGACTCTCATGATTTTCTCATGATCAAGATTATCCATGAAAACTTCCTTCAAGGAACTTCAGGTTCCCTGGGCATTGAAATACACAGTTGTGTCCCAAAATGAATGTAGAATCAGGTGAGAGGAAGTTTTGTTACACTAGTAAAGCTCAGGATCTTTAGACCTGAGAGTAACCCTGAGGGGGTGAGATGCCGCTGTGTCAGGCATGGTGATGGAGGAGCAGAGGCCATGTTGGGAGAGGGATGGTGGGGGTGGTCAGGAAGAGTGACAGGTCATTCTTTTCATTCCTCAGTCTCTGGGGGTCTGGAACATCCAGACCCAGCACACTCATTTTCTCCCACCTACCTTGGCATCCTGGAAGTCGCAGAAGTCAAATGGGCATTTGATAGGAGGGCTGCTCACCTCTAGATTCTAAGACAGTGAGCAAGAACCGTTATAGACAGATCCGGGACTTCTCTGGATCTGCCTCCCCGATCCCCTTTCAGCACATTCATCTGCACAACTTACCTCCCCTATGTATTAGTCACTCCCCTACTTATAGGAACCTAGAATAAATGGTTTATACTACCAAGAGAATGCCTGGAATGCTGTGTACCTTTTCCTTATACTTTGATCCTGCTCAATGAACGTCATGGATAGAGCTGTGTCCCTTGAGGTATGCACATTTAGAAAGCATGATTGAATGGCTGGATTCAGTTTATCTGCCGCTTCCGACAATCATGGATGATAGTAGAGTTATCAAGAGATGGATTTGTAAATCACAGCAAGCAGGCAGGAGTGTTCCTGGGCTTGGATGAAATCCTCCCTGTTATTAATTTTATGCATTTGTTCTTAGCATGATCATCTTCTGCTTGTTGAGAGAATCCACTTAGGAGATAAACGACAGATGAAGGGTATCCCAACAGGGAATGAGAACTCAGGATTTAGGTCTTTGAGCCAGCCCCGATGTTTTATTGTCCTTCATGTGTGATGTGTTTATGACTAAGCTCATATTGAGAACTGTGATGACCAAATGGTTTTGTTCAGGTACTTTGGAATGAATATAGTGTGTCTGGCTATTTATGACAGAAAATATTTGGGTTTCAACTTTTTCTGGTAACACTTTTAAAAGTCAATTGCACGCATGCTGTTATGCTTGTACATGTACTGTACTATGCAAACAAAACTTGTAAATAACATAGTGTGGCATGACTTTTGAAAGAAAACAATGTCCCCTTTTTGTAAGTGCTAAGGATGGACTCCACGACCTCCCTCTCTCCAAGGAAACCTTCTACCACTGAGCTATTCTCTAGCCTGCCAAAACTTGCTAATGTCTTCTTAAACTATTTGTAACTACTAATCTAGAGCAGTCTTTTTAAAAATAGGTCAGTGATTAGATTATTCTGGGACCTTTTTAAAAGCTATAGATCCCCAAGGCTGGTCCCAGGAGTTCTAGTTAAATGTGTTATTCTAGGAGATGATTGTCAAACAGTCCGCATTAGAACCACTGGAAGCCTGATAACACTCAGATAGCTGAGGGTCATAGTGTCTGATTGAGGACTTGGGGTACAACCTGGAAATATGTGCTCCTCTCTGGGTCCTACAGATGCAGCTGATCCTGGGACCCACTTGATAATCTCTGCTCCAGTGTGGGAACCTGAGACACAAAGGGGTCTTCTTCTCCCCCAGACAGTGTTTCCATTTCTCTGTCCTGTATCTAAGATAGAGACGGCCAGATGATTTTCACAGTGCAGTGTCTGGACTGCGGTGTAGAGGGCAGGATCACGAGGTAGACTCACAACTGCACAGTGAGTTCTTGGGAGTGGGTTTGTTCAAACTCAGTAGCAGCTCTATTAGGAACATATCTACATAGAGGAAAACAGAGACAAGTCATAAATCATTGGAGGATTTAGAAATAGAAATAATGACCTCCGCCCATTAAAAAACCAAATACTTTTAAGATCGATAAGGACAAAAATAAAACCAAAACACTTTACAGTTCATTGCTATCCAGATTTAAATATTAGGAATTCTAAGATTGATAGGTAAGGAAGGCAGAGGTAAGAGTAATAAGCCATGGGAACTTTGGAAACAAGTTCATTTGCTTTGCTCCACGCAAAAACACATCCACAGGCACATGGTATATTTTACAACAGAGGATTGCCTTAGCCATTTGAATGCCTGCGCAGTGTGTAAAAACTGCTTGTTAGATTATATTATGTCAGAGAGCATTTCTATAATGTGTGGTATCTGATCCATTACACATCATGGCACAGTCCCAAAGTTTCAGAGGCACTGTATACTTTCACTGTTTAGCAGACAATTAAATGTCGATGTCAGTGTGATTTAAACGACGAAGGCTGGGACTCTGATGTGTGGGTGCAGACACCTTTTCCTCCAAGTCTTAAAACAATTATTCTTGCTATAGATCAATTTCTGCTTATGCTTGGAATTGCGCGGCCATTTGTCTTTCAAGACTGAAATAAATGGGTAGACCTGCCCAGAGTTTCATGTGTCTCAGGAAAAGAGAACCCCGAACGTTATTCTTTGGAGGAGTATTTTAGTATGATTTTTTTTTTGATATGTTTTCTCCCTGGAGAGACCCATTAAATAGCTTTTATGCATTGGATAAAGCCTGCCTTAAACGGGGTCCTTCTGTATTTCGAACAAATGAGTGAAATGTATCACAGTCTTCCACAAAGAAGCTTTAAATGGACTGCAATTACAATCATAAGAAGCGCAGCTCCAGTCTGTAAGTCAATCCCACCAGTTCAAGGCAGAACAATTCAGGATGCGTGTTTATCTCACAGGCTTATGGAACGGACATTGGCTTGTCCCCTGTTTGCCTCTTAGAAGCCTTGTTTTCCTCCCTTACAGCGCAGGCCATTAACAATCAGCATAGTATTGAGTGGCTTCAGAGAGGTCTGTGAAAGGCACCTACAGAAGAGAGCCTGGGTTTTGCGTGTAGATCTTGGTTGAGCTGCTGGCTATGAACTGAAATGCTAGGGTAACTGGGTGAGCTATTTGGTCACACCCAACTGCCATTTGTAAAAATAGGCGTGGTCCATTCAGGAGGCAGAAATAACACCAGGCTGGAATGTAGGATGTGGCATATGGAGACTGCACCTCGACATTGGAGGAAGAGAGTTCTGGGGAGTCAGCAATGGCAGGATGTGGAGCAGCACCAACCAAGCCCAAACATGGAGCCGAGTCCTGCCAGGCTGGATTAGTGCTTGAAGGGAGTTCTTGCGAGGGTGCCCCTGTAGACCTTGGAGAAAACTCTGGAGACAAGTGCAAGCTGTATACCGTAGTGTGGCAGTGCTCCACTGGGGTCCTCTGCAAAGGTCCTGGAGCAAGCTCTCGGACAGGCTGCTGTCAGAGATGTCAGGACTAGAGAGGGATTCTGTTTAGTGTGCTAAGGGCACTACTAGGTACATAGTGAAACTATATGCCTCTTCTCCCTGCACTCTGTCCCACACTCTCCCCCAGAGGAAATGGTAACTTCTTGCCTACTGGGACAGGAAATGTAGGTAAAAGGTCTAGACCAGTAACCCTCCTAACACCATGACCCTTGAATACAGTTCTTCAAGTTGTAGGTGATCTCCGAACATAAAATTATTCTTGTTGCTACTTCATAAATATAATTTTGCCACTGTTATAAATATCATAATGTAAATATTTGTGCTTTCTGATGGTTTTAGGTGATCCCCGTGGAAGGGTCATTTGATCCCCCTTGTGACCCACGGATTGAGAACCACTGGTCTAGACAGGTTAGGCACTTCGCAGAGTTCAAGTGGGGTTAAAACTGATGCCTGGCACAGGAATCAGAAAGCTACTGGTGCTCACCTCTAGGAGCTTAGAAAAAACAATTAAACGAGAGGAGATTATATGCACCTGTATTTCATGTTATAAGTCCTTTGAATCAGACATATTGAGACAAAAGACTCACACTGGATTTGAGGAATAGACAAAATAACATTGCCCTTAGATTGCAGCAGGCATTTGCCCTCTTTGAGGGATTGGTACCTGTAACAAGCAAAGGATGTTGGACATCACAGGTTGCTCTCTGGGCATCTGAGAGGAACTCTCCCATACTGCATATTGATTTAAAACTTCAGCTTATCCAGTCAGCTTCAGGTAATAGAATCTGCCCCAGACCTCAGAGGCTTTGATCGCATATTTGAATCCCTCTGGGATGAAGTTAGTAGATCAGGGTCTGCTGTTCACAAAGCTGAGATCAGGGTGGAAATGATTCCGCATGTAAGCAGAGAGTGATTTATTTGGTTTGTAAATGCATGTAGAGGTGAGCTCAATCAGTCTGGCATGACTGCAGGATACAATCAGAGGAAGTTCATTTTTAGATTCATTTTTGCATCTCTGCCACTCTCGTGCAGGTGCCCACAGAGGCCAGAAGAGGGCATCAGATCCCCTGGATCTGGAGTTGCAGGTGGTTGTGAGCTGTCATGTGGGTGCTGGGAACTGAACTTAGGACCTCTAAACAAGCAGCAGGAACTCTTAACTGCTGAGCAAACTCTCCTGCCCCAATAAGTATTAATAAATATTAATAACTCATGCCTGTGTGAGCTTGATGCATATTTGTGAGCACAGTCACCTCAGCATGCACATGTATGAAAGAGGATAGCTTTGTAAAATCACTTTACCCACCTTTAAGCAGGTTCCGGGGATTGAACTCGGGTTGCCTGGCTTATACTACAAGCTCCTTTATCCATTGAACCATCTTGCCAGTCTTGCAAAACAACTTCTGACTACAGCCTGTGGCAGTCTGTTTTGGCTCTTTGGTCTATCTGGCTCTATGATTCAGATGAATATGAAACCATTTAGAAGTATCTCTGTGGAGTAAAAGTAGGCTATTTTCTTATACCTCATGGGGAAATTATTTCCTATGACTGTTGGTCAAATGGGCCATTTGTGCTGCCCCAGAGAAAGAGGCAAGATAAATTCCCTCCAGTATGCAAATGGCAATATTTTATTTTCATAAATCAGGAGTGACCTTTCCAGACAACTAGGCTTGCTACCTAATTATTGCCAGAGTAAAAGAATGCTGGAGAGGCACAATTTGTAGAGAGTTCATTAACATTTGACTGGCTTATAGTTTTAAGCCATAATAAAAAGTGAAGATATTGAGCCCCAAAGTCAAGTTTCTAGCCACGTCATTTGGAGATCTACTTGAATCAGGCTCACTTGAATTAAGAGAGTTTTCATTGTTTAGGAGGATATTATACCATACTTAAAGTTTTTCTGGTAACATTATTATAAGCCAATTTAAGAAAACACATTGCCCCCCTCCCCTCCCCTCCCCTCCCCTCTCCTCCTCTCCCATCCCCTCTTCTTCCTTCCCCTCCCCTCTGCTCCTCTCCCCTCCCCTCCTCTCCCGTCCCCTCCCCTTGGTTCCCCTCCCCTCCCCTCTGTTCCTCTCCCCTCCCCTCCTCTCCCCTCTCCTCCTCTTCCGTCCCCTCCCCTTCCTTCCCTTCCCCTCTGCTCCTCTCCCCTCCCCTCCCCTTCCCTCCCCTCTCTTTCCTTCCCCTCCCTTCTGCTCCCCTCCCCTTCCTTCCCCTCCCCTCCGCTCCCCTCCCCTCCCCTCCCCTCTGCTCCCCTCCCCTCCCCTCCCCTCTGCTCCCCTCTCCTCCTTTCCAGTTCCCTCCCCTTCCTTCCCCTCCCCTCTGCTCCTCTCCCCTCCCCTCCCCTTCCCTCCCCTTTGCTCCTCTCCCCTCCCCTCCCCTTCCCTCCCCTCTCTTTCCTTCCCCTCCCCTTTGCCCCTCTCCCCTTTCCCCTCTGGTTTGTTGTTTTATTGAAGTAGAGTCTTGTTCTGTATCCATAGCTGGTCTCAAATGTGCCACGCACACGCCAGGCTGACCTCTCACTTATAACCCTCTTGTCTCAGGCTCCCGAGAACTGGGATTTTCTTTTTTATTTCAATTCTGACATCATTTCCTTTCATCTCTTCCTGTTTTAGTCCAATAAATCATCTCTGCTATCATGAGCTCTCACTGATAACGAATGCGTACAAGGCAACACATCTTAAGGCAACAGGAAATGTACAACAGAACCCGTCTTCAAGGGGTTTGACGATCATGCATCCTCCCAGAGAGATGTATTTTCCCTCTCATGCTTCCTTTCTAGTGGTCAGAACTACACTGTGTAAAGGGTCACTGTGCACACTCTGACAGCACATTGCTTTGTGGTCTCCCTCTCTCCATTCTCACTTCAGCATCTGGTTACGTCTTCAGCGCCAACAGTCATTTTGAAGACCAAATCCCAACCAGCCTCAGGTTGCCTTGAGGACACTTCTACTGTTCCTGCTGTTTAAGACTGTGATAAAGGAGTTAGTCATCCTGTCTGTGTTGTCCCAGGAGATTCCTTTTCTTCACTGTTACTTGCATCACTACTCTTTGGTCTCTTCAGTGCTGAAACTATTCTCCATGTCACGACTACAGCTTGCAATAGAAGAGTGCCCCCCAACGCCCACCCCCGCCTAATGGATACATAGTCTCTGAACATCTCTCCAGTATCAGCATGTCATTAGCATTTGGTGCTGGACAGATTCACTTTGCTCCAGAACTCAGTAAAACTGATAAGAGGAGGGACACATGATGATCATCTGTTCCCATGATTGAACTTTGACTTTTAACCTATACCTTTGATAATGAGCTTGGTGTTCTCCGGGGAAGGCTTAGCTGAGACTACAAGTATTGAAAGCACCCAGAAGACAGCGTGCTGAGAGCTGCAGACTGAAACATGTCTAAAAAACTTAGATGGCTGTTTGGGACAACCTGAGGTTTCCTGACTCACTCCTGTTGCCTTTGTTAGGGTTTTACTGCTGTGAACAGACACCATGACCAAGGCAACTCTTATAAACAACAACATTTAATTGAGGACCAGCTTACAGGTTCAGAAGTTCAGTCCATTATCATCAAGGTGGGAGCATGGCAGCATCCAGGCAGGCATGGTGCAGGAGGAGCTGAGAGTTCTACATCTTTGTACTGACTTCCAGGCAGCTAGGATGAGGGTCTTAAGCCCACACCCTCAGTGACACACCTACTCCAACAGGGCCACACCTCCAAATAGTGCCAGTTCCTGGGCCAGCATATACAAACCATCACACCTGTCTAGCCTTTCCCAGTACACGCAGGCACATTTGGGCAGAGTGCTCATCGTTTCTTCAGATGCAAGTAGAGTAGCCCTTTTCCAAGATGCTAGAAACCAGAAATGTTGTGGGTTGAGGAGTGCTTTGAAACGCTTGCGTATATAATAAGGTGAGCTCCAAGAGACGCGGCTGAGCTCTGAACATGGAATCTGTTCATTTCATAGGCCTGCACATACAGTCTGACGATGATGGTTTTTGTATTATCTTCTGTGCATCAGCCTTTTGATCTTGACCCTATCATCACCTGAAACCAGGTGTGGAAATGTTTGAACTTGCTGAGCTATGCCAGTGAGCAAGAAGTTTCAAATTCAAGTGCATTTTGAATTTTGTGAGTAATTTTGATTATGCTGTAATGTAGATATAGCCAGGGTAACTCATTCTCAAATGACATCAGGACTTCAAGGCTGACCAATGGCTGGAGTGGAAAAGAGATGGATTTGATAAGGATAAGCAGATTGTCTTGTGCATTCAGAGAGAGCACACACACACACACACACACACACACACACGGAGAAAACCTTGACAGCAGGTGTGGAAAGACACATTCTTTCAGCTCAGGATGGACCAGGGCTCTTGTCCAGCCTGTTGTTAGAGTGAGGTCAAGAGCAGAAGAGAGCAGGATTCTGCTCCAACACAGGGTGCCATTCTTTGGGACACCATTCAGAGAACACCTGCCAGGAGTTCTGACAGGTCTGAAACCTCCCAGGAGGAATTAGGGAGAACAGAGCATGTATTGCCTGGGGAAGCTAAGACATAGGACATGACAGTGCCTTTCAAACTGTCAGTTTTTCTGTGCCAGGGCTGGGAATTTTACTGTTGCCTTGTGGGGTAGAAGGAAGATAAATGGATGTACCTTCAAGAGGCAGAGTGTGGACTAGAACTTCTCAGAATGTTTTTTACATATAGAACGTGCAGTTTCTCTCATATCTTCTGAGACTAGCTGTCCTGGAAGGCATGGGGTTGATTGTTTTCCTTGCCTTCTAAGGTGTACATGGCAGGCGCAGTTGCATAACAGTCCTAAAGCTGCATCTTGTTATAAGTCCTTACTTCTTCCCAACTGCCAGCAATTATAATTAATATTTTGAGTTAATAGTATTCATCTATTATGCAGCTGATTATGTAATGTCTATTCATTTCTGTAATGGATAGCAGGGTTTTTCATGATCGGTGTTGGGATGGGTTTCATCATTCACTGTCCTCTGTGAATCATTTGGACAAAGACCTGTCACTGTGAGTAATGGAAGGTAACAGGCATCTAGAAGTCTGTAGGGTGGGACTGGAAACTGTCAGTAGCATTGACTCCGAAGCAGCTGATCTTCTGAGCATGTGGGTACTGCCTTTTATATCTTCTCACTTAAATAGCTTCATTCAGTGTACCAAGATTAAGCAGATGTTTGCTGCACGTTTAGCCTTGAAATCTCTGTCACTAAGACTCGTGTGGATTATGAAGTGACTTCATGATCTATTTTTTGATTATGGGTCCTCAAATTTCCTAAAGGACAGGCTGAGACTTGCTTCCATGTGAGGTATAGAAGGATATTTTGCAGGCCAGCCTCATGAGTTGTGGTATGCCCTGTCTTCTGCTATCACACTGGTGTTTTGGGGGAAAAACAATTTCTCGTTTTAATTTTTGAACAAATTATAATTTTCTATGGAAAACATGTTGAGTCCTTGAGGGGATCCTATTAACGTTTTGAAGGCAAGGTGAATTCCCTAAGTTCAGCATTCATCTGGAAAATGTGAAGTTTACATCTGCTTATTTCAATTGTACCCTAACAACATTGGGCTTCTTCTAGAGAGCAACATACATATCCCTATTGGTAAGACATTGTTACTATTGAGTAATATTGTTCAAAATTCCTTAGTTCCCAAGGGAAAACGTCGTATCACACTCAGTTCCATGTCAAGTAGGTGGTTTGTTGGTTTTTGTTTTTTTTTCATGATGCATCTTCATTTCAGACTTGTGGTTGTAACTTGTATCGCCTCTCTGCCTTCCCTCGTAGGTGGCTGCCTCTTTGACGAGCCATACAGCACATGTGGATATAGCCAAGCTGACGACGATGACTTCAACTGGGAGCAGGTGAACACCCTGACCAAACCGACCTCCGACCCGTGGATGCCATCAGGTGTGCCTTCGCTCTTCAGTGTTCTTTCTGAAATGGGGGTGGGCTTCTCTGGCATCTCCGTAGTTATAGAACACTGTCACTGGATCCGGCTGAGTGAAAGAGCTTGTCTGTCTCTGAGTGTTGTTCTCCTTGACTGGTCAACTGGTGGTGTAGATGAGAAGATCGATCACAGGAGTTTAACCTTGCGTCTCTCTCTTAAAGACTAGTTGTGGTCGCTCTCTGTATCTTTGGGTGTACTTTAGCTGAATTGGTGAACATCATCCAGATGACTCTTTCTCGAGCAGCAGATGTGGGGACAGTTGGATGTCTCTTCTGGAATTACATGTCAAGGGTGGAACTCCAACACCTTGAAGCATACCTCCTTTCTCAGCCTCAGATCCTCAGGGGCTCTCTTGTCCTGAGAAATCATGATCCTGAAAACATTTGGAAGATGCAGCTTTTCTTTCCCCTGCAGCAAAGTGCTTAGTGAATCTCATGCTGAGTAGAAACTACTTACCTCACTAAGCAACAGTCAGGATATTTTGTTTTGAAAGAAGAGTAAAAAAGGATGACTGGTCCAGTCACAGCATTGTCTATTTTAAGGGGACTCTCTTTTCCAGGCTGTGACCTTGACAAGTCCTTTTAAAGGTTCAGATTTGCAGAATCACTACTGAAACTGCTAAAAACCTATCATTGAAGTTTAGGTTTCAGATAAAGCACATATTTTTTTTTATGAAATATATGAATATAAAGTTTTTCATTAATGTGCCTACATGCACTGGTAATTAGATTTTGTGTGTAATCTTGTAAAGGCACCTTCAAAGCATGAGGTAGAATCTAATGTTGTTCTTAATAAGCTTTAACAATTATGATGACCACCATGGTCTTCCCTCTCCTTCCCTTAATTCCTTATAATTTCCAAGTCAGGAACCCTAATCTCTTTAGCGCTGTGGCTTTTCGGGGCTACTGAAGCTTTCCGAGTCTTGTTTGGTGCCCAGATCACCTTCTCCTTTGCTGCCTTTCCCTTTCTCTTGAGCATTTGCCTGTCACAGCTGCCTCCAGAGTTATTTGATTAACGCCACTGTAACTCTCCTTTGTCCTCTTACTTGTGAATGATAGATAGAAACATGGCTGTCCCTCCCTGTACTGTTCCTCCCCAAGCAGTGTCCTTGCCCTGAGAGCGGTTGAGCCCATCCTTGCCATTGCCCCAGATGTCCACTGGTGTCCAGAGAAGCTGAGGTACTGGAGAGTTAGACCTGGTAGATCTGTCCATGCAAGCACAGTCACTGCTGGTGTCACATCTGTCTTCTCAGTTGATGAAATCTGTGCCTTTCTGAATGCTATCCCTCAGTAAGGATGAAAACCAAGGCTACTTATGTTAGGCAAGCGCTCCATCTACCTCTGAGCTGCACCCCAAGCCTCCTCTATTTGTACTTTGTTCACATGAGGTGTCTGCTTCCATCATTGTGGCCCTTTCCACTGGAAAATACTTTAAAAAGAAGCCTAAATATTGCAGAATCCTCATCAGCATGTGCTGATTCTATTTGAGTCATAAGATAAGCCACCTCACCTGATGAAAAAGAGGCTTTGCCTCCAAGTCTGACAACCTGAGTTCAATACCCAGATCCACATGAGAGAAGGAAAGAACCAACTCCAGAAAATTCTTCTCTTCTCTCTCATTGTAGGAAACAAATTCAAGTCAGATACACACACACACACACACACAGAGAGAGAGAGAGAGAGAGAGAGAGAGAGAGAGAGACAGAGAGAGACAGAGAGTCACATACATGTCATACATACACTAATAAATCTATAAATATAATTACAAAAACTATTAACATTTCTTATGGTCAATGGATGGCAGAGAGAACCGCGTGGCTTTTGTTAGCCGTATGGATTAAGTTGTTTAAGGCTTCATTTAACAATACAATTGGATTTGTTCTCATACCTGTGGGTTGATGCTGTTTTGACTTGATAAACAGTCACCCTGTTGGCCAAATGTAGCCACCTGACTGTTTTGATACGGCTTGCAAGCTAGGAGTGGTGTCTCCGTTTTTTAAGTGACTGAAAACTTTTAAAAGTATTATAGTATTTGGGAGATAGGAATTTCGAATTCCAGTGTCCATGGAGTTTATTATCACCAGCTATGACCGTTCCCAGATGCAGTCGGCTGGTCAGATGTTCATAGCGGGGACAGGGACCTGAGAACAAAACTGTGTCTTTCACTGTCACTGTTACTGGGGCAGGCAGCATACACTCCTGACCTAGGCTGCTTCAGATCTTGATTCTTTTTTTTTAATTCCTGTATTCACTATGGCTTCATATGTCCTCTCACTCCCTGTTTCTGTGGTTTTCCAGTCGCTGCTTGTCTCTCTCTCCTAGTGCCACAGCCTCGGCTGCACTACTGTGGGTTGCCTGTTAGTCAATAACCCATCAAAATGAGTCTCAAAATGATGACAGCCTAAAGTATTATGCTAATTTTAGCCCTTGACATTACTCTGTCCTTTCTGAAGTCAAGGGTGGGGTTTGTTCTTTGGAATCTTCAATGCATGAGGCTATTAATAACCACATTTAAAAAGAGTAAACACCGTCTGGAGCTTTATCCAAACTGACTTGATCTCTCCTTTGAGCTGGTAGCATCTCTCTGGAGCCACATGTTAAAAGACAAATACCAAGTGTTATGTAATTTTGTATATTTAAACTCGAAGCTTCTGTAGTAGGCTCTGTACTTAGCGGTTTTCACAAGGGTAAAGCGATAAGCTATCTGTTCTCTTGTTGGTAACTGTGTGGCTTGTTTCATACGAACTGATTTTCTTCATTAGCACTGAGGGGAATTTTAAATGTCTATCACAAATATTGCTACTCGGACCCTGGGGGCTTTGAGTCTGGTGTATTTTGTTAGCACTGTGGCTTCTGACCTGACAGAGCAAGTCACATCCTGTGAGTGTCACATAGGTAGTTATCCTATGAAATATTGTTCATGACCACTGAATATGTACCTAGGGCAGGACTATGGTCCATGTTTCTATAATTTCTTACTATATAATATTTGTAACTTACTACTTTAGTTCTAAACAGTGGATAGTGATTTGTTTAATTTAAATACTTTTCTGGCAGTGCTGGGGAGTGAACTCCGGGCCTTGTACATGCTAGGCAAATGTTCTACCCTTGAGCTATACCCTCGCCCCCTGGGCGCCATTTTTGTCCTTTTATTTTGAGACAAGGTTTCACTAAGTTATCCAAGCTGGTTTTGAACTCACTCTGTGGCCCCATGTAAACCCTAACTTGTTATTCTCCTGCTTCAGCCTCCTCCAGAGGGCTGTGCTATTAGTCCAGACATATTGAGGAGGCTGAGTGAATGGTTGATAGCATGTGTTGCTCATATAGAGAACCTGGGTTCAGTTCCCAGCACCTATAGGTAGCCTTTCGCAACTTCCTACAACTCAAGCTCCAAGGAATGACCCCTACTTAGGACCTTCTCACATACCTGCACTCAAAACTCAAAAGCAAGCACCCTCTCCCCCAAAACACACACACACACACACACACACACACACACACACACACACAAAACATTAAAAAAATAAATCTTTTAAAAGATAATATTTATTTTTAAATATCTTTTAATATTAATTTTAATATTATTAATAACAAAGTGTATCTTATGAATGAAATCAGTGACTGATATATAATAAAAACAATATAGTTGTATGCAGTAGCTCTTTATCCCAAGGTTAAATTCAAAGCATGACTACCTGGTATTCATAGAATTTACGTGTATGTCCATACTGTCCGTTTAAGATACTATATCTATAAGGTATAGTTCTTTTTTTAAAATTTATTTATTTATTTTATGTGTGACTACACTGTAGCTGTCTTCAGACACACCAGAAGAGGGCATTGGATCCTATTACAGATGGTTGTGAGCCACTATGTGGCTGCTGGGAATTGAACTCAGGACCTACAGAAGAGCAGTCAGTGCTCTTAACCACTGAGCCATCTCTCCAACCCATAGTTCTTAAGGCAACTATTATAAAGTTGACTTGGGATCTGTTGCAGGGTATGGGAGGCAGGGAGACGGGAATCACCCTCCTGGTTCTCAGGGAGTGTGGCTTTCAATCACAGAAAGGTCCTTTTATCTTCTTGTTGGCTTTACCTGCTGATAGGGATGCTGGGGAACAGAGTAACTCAGGACTGAATCATGGCTGTGGTACCCAACCCTAGGCAGGGAGACAGAAGTGCCTGGCAGAGGACTGATAGACACTTCTAGTGTGATGACCCAGAAAATGGAAAAATGACTAGGCGTATTTGTTTAGCATCCACGGCACATTGGGGAGGATGGTGAACTGACAGGGTAATTGAAGTTTTCTCTTCGGCTGCACTTATCAGGCATATTTTCCACATGCTGGGGATAGCCTCCCCATTTATTTGCACTGCCGGTCTCCTGTGGTGTTTTGTGAATAATGGGAAGGCCTCGAACTCAGGAAGGCTATTTGTCCTCTTGAGTCACAGTGTGTCCGGTAAGGAACACTTTTGTCACAAAATATTCAAACATTTGTTTAATTATCTCACCGGTTCTTCAATCAGCTGCCCCTCTACAAATGTTAATTAAACACCTGCCTGGAGCCAGGCATTGTCCTGTGAATTGAATAGAGATGTTTCCCCAGAGTCTCCTCCCATTCTAGGTCTGACTGAATGAGTCAGAGATCAAGTGTGTTTGCTCTTGTTTAGTGGTGAGGTGGTAAATATTTAAATGATAATGTCAATTTCGGTTCATCAGACTTAGAACTCTGGCAGCACAGAGGTTGGGTTTGGCTTCCCTATAGGCTTTGCCCTCTAAACAAAACAGAAGGAATGAAGGGAAAGGGAAAGAGGTAAACCACAGGTGAGAGGCTGTACTTGCTGGTCAGCCTGTCTCCTCAGACAAAGTAAGCTTGTGCGAACAGATGATTCTAGCAGTTGACACACTTGGCCCATGAGGCTTCTGTGATTTGATCCTTGTGGTGGCCCTGAGAGCCTGGGTGGCAGTCTCCATACTTTACACCACAGGAATCACAAAGTCAGAGAAGTAGATCCTTTGCTTTTCAGACTGTCCTTGGATGACCTTGACATGCGGCAAGGCCTTAGGTGTTCAGTCTAGGTCTCTAAGCATTGTCAAGTGAGCATGAACACTGCCTGTTAGGATTCTATCTAAACACCCCACAGTTACCTGGCAACAGCCAGGTAGGTCTGGCCACTATAAAAGGGCCTTCTTGCCCCTCCTCCCTCTCTTACTCTCTTGTCTCTCTGTCTTGCCTCTTGCCCTCTTGGGCTCCCCTCTCTCCCCATTGCCTTTCCCTCCTCTCCACATGGTCATGACCAGCCTCTACTTCTCTACTCTCTCCTTCTCTCTGCCTTTCTCTGCCTTTACTACCCCCTTTAACTCCCATCACCATACCCTAAATAAACTCTATTCTATACTATACCATCCGTGTGTCTGGTCCCTCAGGGGGAAGGGATGTCTCACATGGGCCCACTGAGGCACACTCTTCCCCTATATGCCCAAAGAACATATTCTTATGCCGCTTTCTCTTTTTATGATCACAACATTGCCTATTGCAGAATTGTCTGAACACCCTGTAAGTCTTGCCCTATCCTTTCACAAGGCCCTTCTGTAAGTTCCTAAGCTTTTAATTTTATACCGCCTTTATTTAGTCCTATGGGTGGCCTGCCTTATCTGTAAACTCCATTTTCATGGGTTCAACCCACTGCAGACAGACAGGATTCAAATCAAACTATCTCTATGGGCCTCTCATGGAGGTATTTTTGCCTCTCATTTTTCTTTTAACAATAAAGTAAAACTGTTCACGTACCATTTATGTGCTGCTGGTTATTATAACTCAATCGGGGTTGACATAAATACATGGCATAAAAATGATAGTGTGTGCAGTGAATATTATAGCCCTTAATATAGAGACTTGAACATCAGCGATCTGGGTATTACTGAGGGGTCCTGGAACAAATCCCTTGTAGCTATCCAGGGACAGCTGTATTTATGTGTAGTATGACTTCCCCGAGGTTGGCCCTCAGCAGACCAGCAGCTGAGTCTTTCTTCCTGCTGATTATAACCCAGAGAGGAGACAGGCACTTGACCAATAAGTAGTGAGAACATAATTAATGGTAGGCAGTACTCGAGGCCAAAAACAAAACCTAAAGTCGGGATAAGGTTTGAGTCATCATGGAAATGGTAGGTCTCTACTGAATAGAGACCTGAATGGAGGCAGGGCCAGGAAGCCATGAAGGCCAAATGATCCAGAGAAGTGGGAGGCAGGAGCAAACGGGTAATCTTTGCAGGGCTAATGATGGCAGATTATATAAGACCTTGAAAATTATGAGATATTAAGTAGCTGCCTCAGAACTGGCCACGGGAAAATCTACGATACATATGAGAATCTCAGCCTCATTCCTAGCCCAGTACAGTGTTAAAGAAATACCACCTCCCTGCTCCTCCTCCTCTTGCTCCTCCTCCTCCTCTTGCTCCTCCTCCTCTTGCTCCTCCCCTCTTCTTACTCTTCCTCCTCCTCTTGCTCCTTCTCCTCTTGCTCCTCCTCTTCCTCTTGCTCCTCCTCCTCTTGCTCCTCCTCCTCCTCTTACTCTTCCTCCTCCTCTTGCTCCTCCTCTTGCTCGTCTTCCTCCTCTTGCTCCTCCTCCTCTTGCTCCTCCTCCTCCTCTTACTCTTCCTCTTCCTCTTGCTCCTCCTCCTCCTCTTACTCTTCCTCCTCCTCTTGCTCCTTCTCCTTCTAGCTCCTGTTCCTTCTCCTCTTGCTCCTCCTCCTCTTGCATCCTCTCAGTTTCTCCTCCTCCTCTTCCTCTTCATCCTCCTCCTCTTGGTCTTTCTCTTCCCCACTCATCTTCTTTCTTCCCCTGTTCCTCTTTATCCTCTTCTCTTCTCACCCTTCTCTTCCTCCTCATCCCTCCTCCCATTCTCTTCATCCCCTCCCCACTTCCCTTCTTCCTTTTCTTGGAGTTTAGTGTAAATGCATCACTAATGTTGCCTTCAACTCCATAATGTAGGTAGCCTGTGCCAACTTCTTTTTGTCTCTTCTGAACGACACAAAGTGAAGAACATAACTTAAATATCTTTTGGAGAGATTTTTGAATAGATTCATAAGAATCTGAAAAGAGCCTTTGAGAGTAGTAACATTCATTACTGTGGTGGCAAGTCAAGGTGCACACACCACTGTCTGTGGAACACGATTCTCTTGTTTCCAGCTTTAACTTTATCATAAAACTCAACACAGTGATTGTGTTGCGTCTTGGATTATTGTAGTTGGGTTTGGATATTTCTAGTCACTTGACCCAGGACATGGAAAGGGGCCTTCCATCCTGTGACTTTCAAATAGCATTCTTTGTCCCTCATGAAACTCAAGCCTCCAGGAGGGAATTAGAATGAGTTTCCACTTTGAAGTGTGAGCATGAAACAATGTCCAGGACTGTGTCCTGTCAGCAGTCTCTAAGTTACAGAATGGAGAGAAACAGCTAGAGATGGGGATGAAGACAGTCGGCAGTTTAACTCAGTGATTGATGGAGAATGCCTGGCTCTGTCTGCCTCACGTCCATATGGTGTGAGTAAGTGGTCCTCTTGCGGTGGCCCTCACTGGCTATATAACTGTGTAACTGTGATAGTTCTGACTCCATGAGGATTTTGGATATGGCTGTAGGTGATGGATCATATTTCCCATTAATTAGAAAAGAAATGAGTTGCCTAGTCTTTGAATTATGTATGATTTGGATTTTTGCCAGATAGAAATTGTGATAAAATATAGAAAATATCAAATTGGTCATTTTGACCATTTAAAAAAATTTTTTTTTGGAAATTATATTAGCTCACTTCCCTCTGCCCTTTTCTTCCTCCAAACCTTTTCACATAGGAGAGGGTCCTTGTTCTCTTTCATATTCATGGCCTCTCTTTACTAATTGTTCTTGGTGGTAGTGGTAGTGGTCCTGGTAGTGGTAGAGGTCGTGGTAGTAGTAGTGGTGAGGGGTGTGTGTGTGTGTGTGTGTGTGTATTCCTAAATAAATCAATTTAGTCTTCACAGTCTAGATAATGTTATGTGTGGGTTTCAGGGCTGAACACATAATGTTATGTGTATAGTCTTCAGGTCTAGAAACTTCCTTCCAGTCTTTACTCTGCCCACTTTAACATGTCCATTGTTGTTGTCCTTATCAAGCTCATGTTGAGGCAGTCATGGTGGTGAGACTTTATGGGTTAGCTTCTGACATTCCTATGAGACACAATTTCACAGTGAATTACACGTTCCTCTGGCTCTTAAAGATGTTTGGCTCCTCCTATTTCAATGGTTTCTGAGCCTTAGAGGCAGATGTTGTTTTGTAGAGGTATCCTTTGGACTGGGGCATCTCATCTCCATGTTTTGATTGCTTGTGGTTTTCTGTATTGGTCTCCTGCTAAAAAGAGAAGTTTCCTGGCTGAAGGGTAGGTGAGGACTACATTCATTTGTGGGTATAAGGAGGGATATTTACAGTATAGTTAGGGGTTATGCTTGTTTAGTTTAAGTAGTGGTTGTAGGTAGGATCTCTCCAAGATCTGTGCCTTCACTAATCTTAGGCAGTTCATTAGGTTTCCAGTACTGGGCATGATTTCCCTCCTGTTGACCTCTCTAAATCTAGTTAGAGAGCTGTTGGTTACAACCCAGGCATGCACTTCAATAATGCATCCTTTAGGGTTATTGTGACACAGTGGTTGTTGTTGTGGCTTGTAGATATCATAGCTGGGTAGGACTATTTATTCCTCCCCTCCTTCAGAACTGTGTGTGGACCCTCCGGATACTATGAAACCTAGACCACAGAGAGTAGGATTTCAAATCAGTTTTTTCTGAGGATCCTCTGGGAATTGTGCCCACATGCATGGCATCTTCAGCAATAGGGACTCACCTTTCACTTCCTGGGAGGCGGAGGTGTCAGACAAAGACAATAGCAGTAGTATACAATGTTCTGGGAATCTCTAGGACAGCCCTGTCCACCATCTTTTTTTTTTTTATTTTATTTTTTTAATTTACATTCCAAATCACTTCCCCTTTCCCGTTTCCTCCCTCCCCGAAAGTCCCATAAGCCCCCTTCCCTCCCTCTTTTCTCCATTCAACCCCTTCTCGTTACTCTGTCCTGGCGTTCCCCTACATCCAGTCTTTCCAGGACCAGGGGTCTCTCCTTCCATCTTTTTAGAAATCTATTGATATGCTGATTGTGTCTAGGGTATTCCGAGATTCTGGGTCAATATCCCCTTATCAGTGACTGCATACCATGTGTGTCTTTTGTGATTGGGTTACCTCACTAAGGATGATATTTTCAAGATCTGACCATTTGCCTAGGAATTTCGTGAATTCATTGTTTTTAATTGCAGAGTAGTATTCCATTGTGTAAATATACCACATCTTCTGAATCCATTCCTCCGTTGAGGGACATCTGGGTTCTTTCCAGCTTCTGGCTATTATAAATAAGGCTGCTATGAATATAGTGGAGCATGTGTCCTTATTGCATGCAGGTAAAGCAACTAACTGGGAAATGATCTTTACCAACCTTACATCCGACAGAGGGCTAATATCCAAGATATACAAAGAACTCAAGAAGTTAAACTCCAGAGAGGCAAGTAACCCTATTAAAAAATGGGGTACAGAGCTACACAAAGAGTTCTCACCTGAAGAATATCTAATGGCTGAGAAGCACCTAAAGAGATGTTCATCATCCTTAGTCATTAGGGAAATGCAAATCAAAACAACCCTGAGATTCCATCTCACACCAGTCAGGATGGCTAAGATCAAAAACACAGGAGACAGCAGTTGTTGGCGAGGATGTGGAGAAAGAGGAACACTCCTCCACTGCTGGTGGAATTGCAGGCTGGTACAACCACTCTGGAAAGCAGTCTGGCGGTTCCTCAGAAAACTGGGCATGACACTCCTGGAGGATCCGGCTATACCACTCCTGGGCATATACCCAGAGACTTTACCTGTCCACCATCTTAAAAGAGCTTCTCTTGTGTCTGTTGCTTGTCAGCTGGTCTTTGGTTCTCGGAGGGAGCCTAGACAACCTAGATGAGAAACGTTTATTTAAAGTGTATGCATATATTTATATGCTGACTTTGCTGTATTGTAGACATTTTTAGGTAGTTAATGGTTCCTTGTGGCTTTCCCACACATCCTTACTGCTATTTTGCCCTTTGCCTTTCTTCTTCTGAGCTCATCTCGGTCCTTCCTTCATTAGAGCCCCACGCCGCCCCACTATTCTTACTTCCCCATCAGATCACTTGGACATTGCTCTTCTCCTCTCTGTCACTCCCCTACCTCAGCAATGGCTCCATTTCCCCTTTATTCCAGGATATGTACTTCCATCTGAAGACATGCCCCATTGAACTCTGGAAGTCAGTGGAAAGCCTTTCTCCTTGAGGTTGCTTTTTTTCAGAGTGGGTCATCATAGCCAAGGGGAAAGAAGCCGAGATAATGTTGCTATTTTGCTGACCAAGAGCCTTTCAGCGACTCTGTCTTGATCTGTTCAAGACTAAGATTGATACTGTGCCCTTCAGTGCTACAACATTTGCTGGTTAACTTGTTTCATTTGGGCCAGTGGAAGCTTTGTAACCACCGATGCCAGTAGTGTCTTCTTAGCACTCAACGGGTGTTTTCCATTAAAGTTCTTCTAAATTCCGGTCTTGGATATTTGGAAACTCGCAAAACATAAGAATAGTGATTAACTCTGTTTAATATATTTGCCGCAAAGTATACAAATCTGCCTCTGTATATAAATAAGCACTGTAATAGTTTTACTTCTTGCTTAATTTCCTGTAAAATTATCAAAGATGGCATTATCAGAGAGATGGAAGGCCAAGTAATAGAATAAACAGAGAGGCCAAATGTGGCAGATGCTGCAATTGGAGCCGGCATTTGGGTAGAGGAGTAGAGGAGATAGAGAGATGAGGACCAGAGAGGTTAGGTGATGGTTTGCCTGTTATACTTGGTTCCAGAACAGCACACTGAGAATTTGGAGAGAGGTAGGGGCCTTTCTGTTCCGCCTCTATGCTCTACAGGGAAAGGCTGATGCTGAGCATGGCCTACTTATAAAAAATGTAAAACCTACTCTGACTAAGTGTTGGGGAACAGGACCATAGGTTATGACTTGGGACCCAGAAATAGCTCCATTTATCTTCTGAGCAGATGTTTCTTAACAGAAAACACAAACTGGGGTTAACAAATTGCAAGACCATTTCTCCAGCACAAGAAACCCTGAGGCCTAGATGCTTGTCTCCAGAGCCTAGGGAAGTTGATCAGTACCTGTCTCTCTGTGAATGCATGTGTGTGGTTAGACAGGTTTGGGGTGGGAGGGTGTTGCTCTATCTGCATAGAGCCAGGTAGCGGGTAAGTGGTAGTCCTGGTAAGCTTTCACACAGGCCAAGTAGGAATCTCTGTGGACATTCTGGGTGGCCCGAGGCTCGTGTCTCTCACATTCTCCCACCTGCCTCAGAAGTTATTTCACAGTCCCTCAGATGTGGCTCAGTACTTCGCTGGCCCGAGTTGCTGAAGTATGAAGATCATTTAAATGGTCTAGGTTCAGGCTCCCAACTTCCAGTCAGGGCAGACCGAGGCTCCATCTTTGTCCTTCAGCCCACCCCATGCACAGAGCTCAGCTCTAGGGTCTGGATCCATAGTGACAAGCCTGAACCCAGGGGATGGAGTGCTGAGGAAGTCACGTGACACCTTCTGGCTGCCCGGAGCCTGACAAGGCTACTCCCTACCAAAGCTAAGTGTGGAGAAACAGAAGACTTCCAGAAGAAAGTGTCTGCCAAGAGGGCCTCAGATACATAACTGGGGCCGGAGCATTACACAGGGTAGTCCTGGACAGAGACAGAGTGCTGGGAGAGCATGAGCGTGCCCACAGTGCCTCGGAGCTGTGGATGGTGTGAGCGGCAGCCAGGCATCTTGAGGAGAGGAGACGAAATGGGGCCCTTGGAGGTGCTTGTATGTGCAGCGTGTGAGTGCACTGCTGTGTAGAGTACATGCACACGTGTGGGGTATATGTCTGTGTGTGGGGAAAGGAGTGTTTCGTGAGTGCACGGGGGGGGGGTGTGCATGAGGAAGCCGGAAATTTAGTTCATGTCAGATATCCTCCATCATTTCCTCCCCCCATCCCCATATTTTTTGTCTTTTGAGTCAGTCGCTGAATCTGGACCTCACCATCATATATTGGCTAGGTGGGCCGGCCACCAAATCGCTAGGACTCACATTGTAGTGCCCATTTTTATGTGGATGCTGGGTGGGATGTGAACCCAGGTCGTCTTGTAAATTATTCCCCAGCTCTCTGAGGAAATACTGTTCGAGACTCTCCTGAGTCCCTACAGGAAGAGATTCGGGGAGATGATTCCACTGCTGATCTTGGGCAAAGGAAGGAGTATCGACTACATGAAGATGGAAATTCTAGTCACCAATACTGTGTGTGTGATTTATGTGTGTACGAAGGTGTGCACACAGGCACCATAGGTGTAGGTCCTCTCTCTCTACCTTGTTAGACAGGGTTTCCCCTGTTCACTGCTGTAGATGCCAGGCTAGGTGGCTGGAATCTTCCAGCAATCCCCTTCCCACAGTGAAGTGTTGGAACTACAGGTGACATGTTGACCACTGTGTCCCATATCTACCTGGCTCCTGGCGATCTGAATGCAGGTTGTCAGGAGTGCATGGCAAAGTGCTTTCCCCACAGAGGCCCCGCCCCTGTCTGAGAACTCAGACTTTCTGAGACTCAGACTATCAGAGACTATCATAATGAGCTCTGACTGGAAAATAAAGACAGAAGAAAGAAACACGTGTGTAAGAGTTCCGTGAGCTTTGGAGATTTTATGCCAAATCTAAAGGATCATACGTGTTTATGTCTACGCAGGAGGAAAATAAGTGAAAAAGTGTGTGCATATGTATGCACACTTGTGCACATGTGCATGTGTGTAAAACAGACATGCCAATATGAGCATCTTAACAATTATTATAACTAGGTGAAGTATATATAAGTTTAGTTACTCTTCTACTCTTTTGAACTCCTTCCTGAGTTAAACAAAAGCTACAGTGTCCCTGTGAGGAAAGAGAAGATCACATGGCTTGGGGTGGATTGTCAGTAACCTCAACAACCTGAATTCTGTCCACTGATGCATTTTAGGCAAATGCTGTCAAACTGCACAAAAATATTTACATTTCAAACAGTAGGAGCTGAGCCCTGCTTCCCTTTCTCAGCATATTGTGATTCTGTTCTTGGTCACTGCTAGAGAGGCTGACTCCTCAGAGCCCAGGGATTTATGTAACACCAATTAGGGGCAACTAATTTCAGGGATATAATTCTAGGACTCTCTAAACTAGGACAAGTCCTTCATGCTCTGGTCTTAGGTCTCAGTAGATGTATCAAGTGTAGCACTCTGCATCCTCTCGGTAGATACCTTGCTGGCTGGCTGACGCATTGGAAGAAATTGCATAAAATGGGGATCGTGAAGTTTTATTTTTGAATTTGTACTTGCACGTGTTTGTGTCCTCTTCAGAGAAGGAAGACTACGTATAGGAAAGCTCCTGTCTATTTCTTGGCAAACTCTAGGAAATGATTATGCAGATCATTATTTTAAATAAGTGGACTTTAATGCCTAGTTAGGCGATACTTTATTCTAGATAGTGACAAATTGTATTTTAATGCAGTGTTCCAAAGTTTAAGTGGTGAGAAGAGAAATAAATATGGCTATTTAATTAATTGTCTGCTGGACAATCATAGGGCCTCTATCTGGTGGGCGGACAAATTTAAGCATCTGATTATGTGGCAGCGAGCTTCTGCATCACATACTTGAGGTAGCATACTAATATAGACAGTGGTGCTTTTACGATGATGTAAATGACACATTGTCCTTCAAGGGACTGGTCCTTAGTTGTATGTTTTAATTATATACCATAGAACTGTTTCTTTCTTTCTGTGTATATGTGTTCATGTGTGGCAAATGCATGTGTGTTTCTGTAAAGACCTGAGGTTGGCATTGGGTGGCTTCCTTAATCACTTCTCCACCTTCTATTTTTGAGATAGTCTCTTACAGATCTTGGAGCTAGGCTTGGCTAGACAGGCTGACCAGCAACCCTGGGATACTTACTTTCTTTTCTCTGTTTCCTGTTGCTTCGATAAAAATGCATGACATCATTACCTGGCTTCTACACGGAGTGCTGGGATCCGAACTCAGGCCTTCACGCTTGTACAGCAGGCACTTTGCTGAGTGAACCATCCCTCCAGCCCCAGCGTTGAAAACGCTGGCTTTTGTACATTGCCAATTGTAGAGAATGTATATAATACTGACATCCTTACTTGAAGACACAGGCTGTGTCTGATCCCATGCTTTTAGATCTAGAAAAATGGAGTTCCTGGGCTTGGGCTTGGGAAATTCACTCATTTTCATGATGTGTGTTTGCTCTTTCCTTTGCTGTTGAACATAAGAACCATCCTGGGCTCTCACACCTTGTGGAAACACCGCCACCTCCCTAATTATTCTCTATAAACAAAGTGTCTCTTACTTCTTTCAGTCCTGTGGAGTGACAGGATACAATTTGCCAGTAGGTCAACCACTGAGCTGATGACAAGTGACCTTTCTAGCATTGCAATCAATGCCTGTTATCTGGGCAACAAAATGATACAGTTTGTATCTTTCAGCTGGGAGGTCATTGGGTCTCTCCACCATTGACAGATGAATTTGTTACTTGACCCGGATGAGTCAGTTCAGACAGGAATGTTAATTTCTGGGTGGGAGAGAGGGCTCAGTGATTAAGAACATTTGTGGCTTGCTCCTGCTGAGGTCTAGAGTTCAACTCCCAGGACCCGTGGGGCACAGCTTTACAACTGCATGTAACTGTAGCACCAGGGGATCTGATATCCTCTTTAGGCATTCCCAGGAACTGCACTCACATGCACACATACTCACACAGAGACACAAATCAAAAGTAATAAAGGTGATTCTTTAAAAATAATGTTAATTTTTTTTTAATCGATAAGGACCTTGGTCACCTGAAAAGGTTCAAAACTCTTGTCTATGGGGTAATTTATTATGACTAATTGGCTGTTAAAACGGTGGTCAAATAAAGGCTTCTAGAGTGGATAAAGTGCCTGTTTTAGACAATATCACTATGCTGATTTGGGCAAGCATTCACTAGTATTTCGTTTATACTCTTTTCCCATTGTTTTCAGGAAAAACAACCTTAAACCTGTAGGCTTGTGTGGATCACAGACAAACAGAATCTATTCCCATGATTACTGAAAATTGTGTGGTGAGGTCAAAGAAGAGTCTATGCAGATGAATAACATTCAGTAAATGATGGGCAGAGGGGAGCCGAGAGAGGATGGAGCCCCTGTGGTAGTTAGCAGTGGTGTTGGATCATTGTAGAAAGAGATGAGCTGACAGGGCACATAGCCTTTGCAGTTGTTGGTAGATCTGGATAATTGCTTCACTTTCTCCTAGACACGTTGGGGTATTGCGCATCTGCATTGCCTATTTTATACACGGAAACATCTGCCTTGCCTGATGAAATGTGAAGAAGCTTGTCGATCCAGGATAAGCTTTACCACGTTTTCCTGCTACTTCCTGTCTTGGCTGTCGACTGTGGGAGCATTGAGGATCTTTTATGCTGAGTGACAAATGCTGGAACCAATCCCTAGCTTCATTTTATGCTGAGTGACACATGCTGGAACCAATCTCTAGCTTCATTTTATGCTGAGTGACACATGCTGGAACCAATCCCTAGTTTTATAGGCTGGTTCTATGGTATTTGGAGGTAGGGTCTTGGGGAGGTTAAGGTTCTTTGAAGTCCTGAGGGTGTGGCCCCATGGAGGTTCTTTGTAGGCAGATATGGCCTCTTGCTGTCACTGTGTGATGCTCTCTACAGTGCTGTGACATAGCACAAAGCCTCTACAGGTACCAGTGGCACAGGTTTGAATTCCTCTGTCTTCACTGTCATAGGAGATGAGCATTTCTTTATAAAAAGTACCTGGTCTGTGGCCTCTGTGGTAACAACAGAAAACCGATTATGACAGTACCACTGTCTTCCACACTTCACACTGAGCTAAGCACAGGGTGCCTAGGAAGAAAATAAATGAAATATTGCCCCTCTAAGGAAAGATTTAAAGAGCTATTGTCAATGTCTATGTGGGTGATGCCTACTGCTAACTTTTGGATTATGTACTAAAACTGGGCAGGGAGTGGGGGTGAGGAACACAAGGAGAATGAGTTTCCATTCCCTTGGGCACCGAGAGCAACACTGTACCTGTGAACAGGTGAGAGGAATGTGGGAACAGGACTGCCAAGTGTTCTGTTATCATGGGAATAGTTTTATTTGAGATTTCCTGGAAGGGTCTCAGGGACCTTGGGGGTCCTGGAAGATACTCCAAGAAGTATTGTGAAAGGCTTTCTTAAGAGATGACTACCTCAATTTATAGTTAGCAGAGAAGCCAGCAAGGAAGAGAGGGGAAAGAGTTCTAGAAACTGCATAAAGGATACCCCTGGGGATGATAATTCACTTTCTCTTTGAATAAAGATAATATAAATAGTTCATTCTGTTACTGAGAAGTTCTTTATACTAACAAATACATTTCACTAGAGCATCAAATAAAATAATACACACAGAATGGCATCTTAGCAGGCAACATAACTGCGTGTGGATGTTATTAATTCTGTGAAGGCTGAGTTTATGAAATCTCATGCTCCAGAACAATTGGAAAATAGGATTAATATTCATATATTTGAAATTGAGTATAGGATTTCTAAGGAATAGAAGGCCGGATAAAATGAATTATTTAAACCTATATATGAGTAGGCCCATCTAAATTCATTCAGTAGTAACATTTCTGAGGTTTTTAACTGCTAGCTCTCGTATATAGTGTCATGATAAAATCACCTCAACTTCTTCTGTTATGAAATGTATAGTGACAAGATGGTATAAAGATGACTAAACACATTTCAGAGAGACTTGGAAATCGTACTTGATGGAAATTATATAAGAATCAATAACCGTTCACCCCACAGATGGATTTGTCCCTCACCCCCATCCATAGGCCACTCATGGAAGGGAACAGATTTATTTCTAGAGGAAATATCTGTGTTCTGATTGGATTTGCTGATATTTCGGAGGTAGAGCAGATGACTTTTATGGTAATATAGTTAAGGAAAGAGCCCCTGAGAAGGTGGTGATTTTTGACAGTTTTCTCATTCTCTAATGCTATAAACTTGGGGAGGAAGAAATAGATGATCTCTTGGTTCATTGGGTCTCTCTTTCCTTAAGTATTTCTCCCTTAACAGCCATGCTTGTGTACACAGTAAGTCCTGACCCATCCCCCACCTCAGATCTTCCTACCACACCCATTCCCCTCCCTCCAGCCCACCATTTTGTTTCCCATTCATATCCACTTTGTTTTGTGGTTTTTGAAGTTATACTCTTGTGGTACGCCTACTGTAGACAGGCACGGATTTTTGTGTCCTCCAAGATGAAGAGCTTCTTTCTCAAGTACAACTTCAGAATGAATTCATTACCTTCACAGAGAGACAGAATATCTACACAAAATGACCCCATTTTGTTCATCTACTGTTGACTTTGGCAACCAGCCAAACAACAACCCAGAGACATCACACTGTTGCATTTCAACCTTTGACAACTAAAAGCCGTAGCCGTGCTTGACAGGAGAAAGAACTTTCTTAACTCCACGAGAAAAGGTAGTGCTTTCTTGTTCACCTCCTTCTGATAAGCATTCAGCCAGGCCACACCTTCTGATCTTGGTAATTCCTCAAATTCCCCAGCAGATGGAGATGTGTAATCCTTCAGCTTTTTATTGGGACCTCTGCTCCAGGCCCCAGGTATCTGGCTTAACTTCCCGTTCAGATTCAGATACTTAAGTGTGACAATGAATATTCCCTAGGCCTGTGGCCTGTTTGGGCCCCTGGAGAATTCTTATTTATCTTTGCAATACATACAGTCATCTGTCATTAGTTTTCGTTAGTGGATAAGACCAATATTTTCTTTAAGGACTCATCCCCAGCAAAGCACAGGGCAGAGATTTCCTAGAGCACTGACTCTCCTAGGGGAGCCAGTGACAGGCCAATTCTAACCCCTGTGTGGTTCAGAGTAAACCCCAGTGGTCAGATCTGGTTTCAGCCAACAGTGTAAACTTTGACCACAGACTTCTGAAGTCATCACAAGTGGAGAGTCTAATTTCATTTTCCACTGTGTCCCCACTAACACAAAAGGAAAGGAATTTTAAAAGAGTTCCTAGCTCTGAAGGATCTTATGATTTAGGTAAATGTGCTTCCCTCCCCCCCCCCCGATTGCTTTATATTTAGTTCAAGTATATTAAAGAAGAGACTCAGGATTTTTTTTTTATTTGACAAGCTCAATAATACCTTTCAAAATTAAGAATTGTTACAAAGCCTATTAGAGCCATGGAATTTGCTGCATTTGTGGCTATTCTTGTTATTCGTACCAATCGTCTTGGAAAGATGATTGATTTTCAGTTCTTAAGCCCAGTGCTTTTCTGTACCAAGGGACTTGCATCCAGAAAAGTGAAAAGAAAAGAAAGGGAACAGAAGGTAATTTTCGGGAATGGGTGTAAACTTGAGAATTAGAGAAGAAAGTTGGATAAGCACACACATGTACATGTGTAGCAGAACAGTTACGATGTCAACATGGAAACAGAAGAACAGACTGGGGTGACGTGTGTGTGTGGAGGGTGTGGGAAGTAGATAAGAACAAGGTTCTGTGGTAGATGTGTGTAAACGTGTCACAACAAAACCCATTCTATATTCTAGCTTAAAACGGACAAACGAGAAAGAAAACTGAATTTCGACCAAGGGATTTGCTTTTTAAGGGAACTTGAGTTTGTCGAGTGTGTGTGTGTGTATGTGATAGTAGAAGGCTCTGTCTGTAATACACCACAATTTGCAGATGCGTCATACTCCTAGCTAAGCCATGATTACATTCTTATAGGACACTGTCATTTTTTTTTTTTGTATGCTCCTTCATAGGAACACATAGTTATCTACAAATGGCTATTGACTTGTCAGATGAGTTCTGAGATTGCAACATGTCTGAACTGAGTAGGCTTTGTCATCTACATCCCCAACTTAAGACTTAAGGTTTTCTAATGAATATAGAACTCTTTATATTTTTTGTCAAATTTGTCTCTGTGTTGACCCAGATGCTGTGATAAGTGGATCTCATAGTGTAAGGCTTTGCTACTTTGAATCCTCATTTTCCATCTCTTCTATGGTCCAGGGTGATTCCAGAGGGGAGGATGAAACTGTTAGGGGCTCTCCACATGTACATCTAGGCTGAGGCAACCCTGACATCTTCGAAACGTGTCCCGAGATTGCCCTCAAGGGGGATATTTACATGGAGCATGAGAAAAAACCAAGAGGATCATGTGACCAGATTTCTCTGGATTTTTCCTGTATTGAGGGAGGATGATGCTGGAGTCTGGACTTCAAGTATGTGGCTGAGGGAAAATGTCTGCACTGCAGAAAGAAGCACATGGTATCAGCTTCTGCCATACTTGTCCTGAGAGAACTTTATCCACTAGACCCAGTAGAAGTTATTAGAGGAGAAAATCATTTAAAGTTAAATACAATGATGATCCTTTTATTCTTTAAAGAAATACCACCTTAAAACATTCAAACACCTGAGTAAGATACTGTTTAGAAACATCGTACTGTTTTGGTATAAATGGGTGTGAGGAATTAATGGGTAGCTCCAAGGTCTTGAACAGCCAGATCCTGGCCTCAGCTTTAGATTATGTCAGACCCTAAGACTTCTATAACATATTTGCTCAACTTTGATAAGATAATTTCCCAGATAGAGCAAAGATAGATGAGCATATATTGCTACTTAATTCAGTCAAGCAAATATCATTGAATAAATGTCAGCCCTGCCAGAGAAATTGCTGCACAGAACCTCTCTGGATAATATATTTATCAAAAAATCAATAGCGAAGGTAAACAGATTTTTAATGCATCTGAAGGATCTTCCTTAATAAACCCAAATGCCAACCTATAATTTAAAGCTATTGATACCAGCAAGTATTTATAGATGACACCATCATGACTTTTATATGGTGTTCTTCAGAGTAGTCTTCTGTCTACACCTAACTTGTGCTTAGGTAACAGTGAGTCACTGTGCCATGGCATAGAGGCGACCCTGCTGGGGACTACCCTGGCCTCTCTTTTCAGAGAGGGTAACCCGGGAGGGCTCAGAGCCCATTCTGTTGGGATCTGTTCTGTGCTAGTGGTCTAGTTTCTTTGTTATCTGCCATTCCTCTGCAAAAATCTGTGTCTAGCTTCTTCTTCTCTGTGGGCCATTTTTGAATTTCGAATCTGCTGATTAAGTGATTGACCTTTATTTTTTTTTAAGTTAGTCCATCACAAATGATTTGGAATATATAATCCATATATTACAATATATGTTATATGTATGTGTATATATGTGTTTGTGTCTGTGTGTGTGTGTGTCTGTCTGTCTATAAACATATAAGTTGCATACCCCTAACTTCAATATCCTTTAACTACATGACCTTGTTCAAGTTGTTGCATTCAGAGTCTCAGGTTCCTCGTCTAAAAAGTGGAGAGGGTCTCAGGTCACATTCTTACAGGAATGGAATGACAGCAGTGTCTAGCACAAAAATAAATAAATAAATAAAAGTAAATAAAATAAAAACTTAGAGTTTTATGGACCCTGTTTTAAATGTGTTTGCATAAGACAGGAGCAATGCATGTTTATTCTTCCAAACTTTCACATTTACTCCCCTGTAAATCACCCTGTATCTGGGCTGCGTACAGTGTGTAGTAGACACGGAATTTATTTTCATGTGCATTCTGAAAGCAGATGTCAAGTAGTCGCAGCCTCGTTTATCGGAAAGAGGACATTCCCTCATGGACCAAACAGTGATCTTGTAGGCTCCATGATTCTTGTGGTAAAACCCTAGCTTCCAAAGTAAGAAGTGTATTTGGAAATAGGCGTGTGAAAGAGGTAAGTTCAAATGATGCAATTCAGGTGAAGACTCCTCCAATATGGCAGTCCGTGCCTCTGTAAAAGAGGGGAATCACCTTTGCTCTGCTCACCCAGAGAAAATGCCAAGGCAGGGCTCGTGAGAGTGCAGAAGGAACCAGCCTGCTGGCACCAGGTGCTTAGACCTTACACATTCCAAAAGGTACGCATCAATGTTGATTGTTTAAATCGTTGAATTTGAGTCCATTTCTGGTCTGCCCCCTGCATTGTTGGGGAACAAATAGAAAACTTTATACCTGCTAAGCAAGTACATTATACAGTTCTTGTGAGGAAAAATGGGTGTCTGTGTGTGTTAAGAAAATACTATGTGTATGTGTTATATGTGGGTTTTTTATATCAAAGCCCTACCCTATTAATAAACTTCCTCTCCCTGTCTATTGTCCTGGCACCTGCATGGGTATATAATATATATATATTACCTCCTGGCTACAACATGGTCAGCCATTCAAGGTAGGAATGTTGTGTTGACAGATGACACTTCAACTCAGAGGATCTTCCCTGCCACTCTCTGGGACTGGCCAGGGTGAATCACTGAAGCAAAGCTATTCTCTTCCTCCATTCTTGATGTACCTAACATGTGACCCTTGGGAAATCTAGTTGAAATTTTCTTCTTTTCCCCATCCCCACTGTGTTGTTCAGCAGGGACCATGCTCTGAGCATCATGATGTTGAATTCTCCATCTTTACCCTGTGATGTTGAAGTCACAGGGTAAAGATGGAACATAGGAGAACGGCAGATCATGAGCCTCATAGTTGGCTTTCCATATTATCATCCTACAAGGGTAAACTTTAGGACTCAGAGCCATTAACAAGAGTGACACGAGAGTTCGTTCCTCATAAGGCCAATTGATGCCTCACACCTGGCTCTGGTTGCCTGCAGTGGTTTCGTGAACTGGTATTTTTAACTTGTATATCAAATTGCATGGCTAGGTCGATACCATACTTTTTCATCATCTGAAATACTAATATATGAAGCGTCTAAAATACTGCCATTTAAGAATTGTTTCTTGGCACCTGTTCACTTTCTATGTGCCAGGGATCTTGAAATAGCCCAGGCATGGGCTCTTGGGTCCCAGATCCTCTCCCCCCCCCCCCCCACCGTGCCAACTGTTCCCAGGGAGTAAGTCAGGGTTGGGGGCAGCCACGTGCAGCTCAGATCTCTCCGTGGAATTCTGATCTGGGCGCCAGTAGCGTTGACCTCTGGAGACTTTCCATAGTCTGTTCTCCTGTGTGACCCCTGAGTCAGGAAGAGTGGCTCACTGGCTACTGGGTCTTTTGTCTCCTGACATGATAGGAAGTACTGATGGCTTCCTACCTATTTCTGTTGTATTTTGGTGGCAGGTCAGAGGTGAGCAGTATCATTTTGTATATTGAATTGTCTCAGTAGTCTCTGTGCCTCCCTCCTGCTGAGAGCAGTGTTCTACCATGTGCTGAGTTTAAGAGTGGCTCAGTACTGAACATGGAGGCCTGTAACACCAGCACTCAGGAAGCTGAGACAGGAGGGAATCCCTCTGCCTCAAAACCCGGTCTGAATGATTTGGACTTATCTTACCCTATGAAGCAGTGTTCTTTTCTAAACATCCTGACGAAGCCACTTGCTGGGCATATTAATTAAATCTCTGTTGTAGATGCTGCTTGGAAAATGTTGTAAACTTTTGGGGGATGTCTTGCTCTTGAAAGCTTGGTAATTGTTACTTCCTCAGGGATAGAGACATGTAGATGAGCTTCGGACGACCGCCGTTTGCCTTCCTATTTGTGCTTTCCCTACTCCTGTCCCAGTTGTTGGCTAACTTAGGCATATGGGTGCTGGTGCTTTGTGGTCTTATTCACAACGTGCAGTCATTTTGATCGACAGCCACTTATTCCTTTCCTGACTCTTTTGTCCTAGCCGCTCTGGAAACACAAATTTGTCTTTTGTAAATTTGAATCCAAACCTCACCTAATACTGAAGAAGATGACCAGTGTCACAGACATGATTGGCGTTGAGTCAGTGACGGAAATAGGAATTAACCAGTGTCCTCTGGTAACCTGGTAACCCGCTTGCACTGCAGAGATGAGCTGGGCTAGACCTTGTGTGTGGCTGGTGCTTCCTATCGGCCCTTGAGTGACAGGTGGAACTGCATCTCAGACTACATACCCCTTCACCTGAGAAACATGCTCCACATATGTGACCTGGGTGATTAAATGCAAGGCCTTCCACTATGTGAGTACTTGGACCAAAAGGCTCAGAAATGTGGTTGGGAAGGCAGGGGTGACCTAGATTGTATCTAAGGTGACCAATACTAGACTCTTTACTCCTCCAGTGGGGTCCATTAGGAGGCAGGGTGCTACCCAGCCATCCTTGGAGGAATCGAAGGTAGCTGCTGCTTCTGATGTAGAATGGATAGAGTTGATAAAGTTGCTGTTTCTTCAGGGGAGTCCAAGCTGGTTTGTATGCTTCCCAACAGATCAAAGGGTTCAACTCCAGGAAGATGCACACATCCTTGGTTCAGTCGATTTTCTGGATGTATCAGTCAGGGTTCTCTAGAGTCCCAGAACTTATGGGTAGTCTCTATATAGTAAGGGAATTTGTTATGATGACTTACAGTCTGTAGTCCAACTTCCCAACAATGGTCAGCTGTGAATGGCAAGTTCAAGTGTCTAGTAGTTGTTCAGTTCCATGGGGCTAGTTCTTTCTGCTGGTCTTCTGTAGAAATAGGTTCCAACAGATGTGCTGGCAAGTAAATGCAAGCAGGCAAAGAAGAGTGAATCTTCCTTTTTCCAATGTCCTTATGTAGGGTCTCCAGCAGAAGGTGTGGCCCAGATTAAAGGCGTGTGCCACAACACCTGGATCTGGGACTTGATTTGTCCCAGATGGCCTTAAACTCAGAGATCTCCTTGCCTTAGTCTCCTGGGATTCATAGCCACTATGCCTCAAAATCTCCATGCAGAGATCCAGGTCAGAAACTTGTATCTCCCAGCCTCCAGATTAGGATCACAGGTGAGCCTTCCAATTCTGTATTGTAGCTCATTCCAGATGTAGTCAAGTAGACAACCAGGAATAGCCGCCACATCTGCTTTCTCTGGCCCTGGATTTGTCTATTAATGTAAATTCTTACAAGTGGAGAATATTACTTTGACATCAAATTGAGATTAATCTTCAGATAGTTGAACCCATTCTCTTTCAGTGACTGTGATGGTCTGGATACTCTCAAGCTGTTAAAAGGAGGCAGTCTTATGCATTTATTAATATTTAAAGCCACTCCCAGGGCTGGAGTAAGAGCTCAGTGAGAGGCACTGTCCAGTATTCTTGAGATCCTGAGTTTCAATCCCAAGACTAGAATCAAACAAAATAGCCGATAATGTTAACTAAGGGGAAAGGAAGTTATAAATTTTATGTTATGATTGCATTCTATAAAGTGTTGCATGCATGCTCTGTTGGAAGTTGTGATAAAAGTATTTTCAATGACTATTTAGGGGAATGGTTTGGATCTCCTTATTTTATGAATATGTTTACCTGTATGCATGTGTGCTTGTAGAGTTGCATGCATACATGTGGAGGCCAAAAGCCAAAGGACATCATCTACACTTGTCCCTCAGGTGCCATATTATTTGTTTTTCCATTTTGGTGTTTTTAGATGGGGTGTCTCCTTGGCCTTGTCCTCACTAAGCTGTCAGGGCTGGTTGGCCAATGAGCCCCAGGGAGATGTCTGTCTCTACCTTCCCAGGACTGAGATTGGTGGTACCTGCTATTATTCCTGGTTTTCTCTGTGGATTCTGGGGGTTGAGCTCAGGTCCTCAAACTTACTGTAAGGCAAGCACTTGCCAACTGAATTATCACTTGAGAACATTAGCTTTTCTTAATGATCTTTTTCTTTGTGACTTTTTTGTATCAATCATTATTTGGGATTTGGGCAAACAGTCACTCAAATGAGAAAGAGTTATGTGTGCTGCCTTAATTTGTAACAAGTAACGACTCTGGTTTAAGAAAGTATGGTATGTTGAGAGTTCAAATAAATTATATTAACGTTGTTAGTTATTTCAGGCAACAATTCATTGTTCAGTCTTGAAATGAAAATCACGTAGGTGTGTTAGTGTCAAGCCACCATAGTCTGTCATTAGGGAGGGCAGTTACAGCAAACCCATGGAATTTAAAATGTGTAAATGTGTAGATTAATTCATCCATTGACATTCTCAGAAAAAATGTGGACTGCTCAATGAACCAGAAAAATAGGATAGTCAGAATTAGATATTACAGAGTTGTTTGATTATGTAATAATGTAGTGGAGTAATTTGTGTGTTTCTGTTTCCCATGATTGTGTCCATACAAACAGAAGAGCTAAGTATGTCATTTCAACCATCATTTTGAAGATGGAAGAATGGCTGAATGCAAATAAACACTGGTCTATATTCCTATACCACGATCCTTTCATTGAAATGATACCAAAGGCAGCGTCTTCTCAGATATTTTTCACAGTGAAAACATCTACTGTAGTCTACCCATACCTATTCTCATTCCTATTATCTGTCTTTAAGTCCCCTGAGTTGGATGCTGGGAACCGAACCCAGGTCTTCTGCAAGAGCAGCAAATGCTCTTACCCACTAAGCTCTCTCTCCAATCCTGATGCCAATCATTTTCTTTCTTTCTTTTTTTTTTAAAAAAAAATACTTTTCTTTCTTTCTTTTTTTATTAGATATTTGCTTTATTTACATTTCAAATCGTATCCTCTTTCCACATTACTCCTCTGAAAGCCCCCTATCCCATCCCCCTATGTTTGGGGAGAATGATGATATCAGCAGTCATCTTTCTGCTTTCTGCACTCTGGCTGTAAGTCCTCTGGTTTGCCTAGTTCAGCCCCTGCAGTTCAGTCTTGTGCTACTCAGAGGTGCTCTAGGGTGACTCTTCCTGATAGTGGACGCATCTTTTAATTACTTGATTTTCCAAGGAATGTTGAAGAAAATGCTGGGCAGCATTGAAGACGATGTGGCAGATGTCTCTATCTATGTGACCCACTGAGGTAATAACCTCAGTGCAGGCCTCCATGAGTTGTTGGTTACAACTAATCATTGGGGAGTGGGTAGCATACAGATGTGCATTTAAATAACGATGACATCATCATCAGTTTAGCTGCCACTCAGGACAAGGATCTGAGCCCTGACAGTGGCTAAGCAGCTCCCAATTAGCCTTCCCCATTCACAGCTTTAGGTAAGCAGCTCTTTGAGTTTATGTCAGCACCTTTACTGCTTCTCTAAAATTAGGTTGAATCCCTATGTAGATATTTACTCCTATTTAGTCTTTCTTTATGCAAGTTGATGATCCCACAGTCATTCTTGTCATCTCCAATTCACATGAAGTCAAGGGCAGTAGAGATCTTAGCCCTGATCCAAAGCTATCTCCTAGGCTGTTTCCAACCACAGAGACTGAGCCACAAGACCAAGAGTCTAACCTCTAACTCTCGGCCAGCAGAACGCTTCAGTCTTGGGTAAGACTTTTAGCACAAAGGAATTTGTTTCCAAACAGCTTGTACATCCTCCTCTTTCCTCCCCAGTGTCCGTTGTTTTCCACATACCTGGTCGGCATGACCCTGGTGGGGATAGAATGACACAGTTCCTGCTCCTAGGACAGGGCCAGAGGACATGGGCCTCTGCAAGTGCCAATGGCTGCTGTAGGCATAAGGCTTGTTTATATATAATAATGTACATATTTTATATCCCTACTTTAAGGAATGCCCTTCCTGTTTATGTTAATGACTCCTGCTATCCCAGGGGAACCCCCGTTCTCTCTACCCCCCACATCTCCACCCACTTTCATCAGACCTGTGAATTCTGAACCATATAGACAGGAGCCTAGCATGGCTGTCCTCTGAGAGGTGCCATCCAGAAGCTGATTCAGACAGATGCACACACTCACAGCCAAACAGTGGATGGAGCTTGGGGACTCTTATAGGATGGGAGGAAGGATTGCAGCCTCTAAGGGGATGGGAACTTCGTAGAAAGACCAACAGAGTCAACTAACCTGGACCCTCGGGACTCTCAGAGTCTGAACCACCAACCAGAGAACATACACAGGCTGGACCTAGGCCTCCCCACACATATGTAGCAGATGTGCAGCTTGGTCTTCATGTGGGTGCTGAACAACTGGAGCGGGGCTGTCCCTAAAGCTGTTCCCTGTCTGTGGGATGTGTTCTTCTAGCTGGGCTACCTTGTTTGGCCTCTATGGGAAAGGAAGCAACTAGCCTTGCAGAGACTAGATGTGCCAGGGTGGTGGATATGCAGGGGAGCCCACACCTGCTCATAGAAGAAGGGGAAGGGGAGATGAGGAAAGTATTATGGGAGGGTCAGTGAGCAGGATGTAAAGTGAATAAGTAGGAAAAAAAAAGAAAAATTAAATTAAAAAAATATTCATCTCTGTATATCTGTAAATCTTTACTTCAGGTTGACACCCACTTTGAAACCTTATGGACATAGAATTGTGACTATATTACTTTGTACCTGAACCAAGTAGTGGGTAGATGTCTTTGCTTTGTCCATTTTCTTGCCAAGCATTTGCATTATTTCTGTATGCACACCGTATGGAGCCAGGCCACTGTAGGTATTATTGATTCAGGACACCGGTGAGCATCGTCACCCAGGGATTATAAACAAATAACGGATGACTTCCTGACTTTTGGTATGCCAAAGGGATTGCACTAATTTACATGCCCAGCAACAGTATGAGTCACTCCCGTCTCACTTCTTTGCTAATTTAATTTTAATTGTTAATTTAAATCACAGACTTAAATTTCTAAACCGATAGGAAAATTTCAAAAGGGTCCCCCCCCCAAAAAAAAATTCACTTTCTTAAAGACGATGAAGTTGAATCCAGCTTCATGCTGCCAGCCATTGTGGGGGCTCCTTTTCCCACAAAGCCGTCGCTCACACATGCTTTTTTGTATTATTCAAATTCCTTTGTTCTCTGGATGTTTCCTGCCCTCTCTTGTGGGATGTGTCTTTGACGCTCTTCAGGATAGTTCTTGGTACAGTGCTAAGTGTGAACTTTAAAAATCACATTCTTAACTCTTGTTATACCAATATATTCCTCTTACTAAGTTCATGTAAGGATTCGAAAAGACCCCCTACGTATTCTTTGAGATGTTCCGCATACATGCCATCAATGTCTTCCCCTGCTCCTGAAGGGAAAGATTTCTTATGATGCCTCATTAATCACTCATGAAATCAGTACTGTTTATTTTCCCAGATCTCTTATTACTGGCCTCTTCTGCCATCAGAGTATAGCTGTGACCTTCCACCTGGGAGCCAATGGACCTCATAGACTCTGTTGAGTATTGGAGGGTGTATATAAACAAGGGTCTTATCCATAGGAGTCAAGTTAGATCTTCATCTGTAAAATTGTCCCAGTTCCCATGATTGGCGCGAACAGTGAATGTGCTCTGACTCCCCGCACAGCAGTTCCAATCATTAGCCAAGTGAACATGAAAATGCCACACCAAACACACTAAAGAGTTGGCCAGGTAGAGATCCATGATGTTTCTAGAGCTCACAGGCCTGTTGGCGTGTTAGTGAGTGTAGCAGGTGAGCCCATTCAGAAATGCTCCATTTTTTTCCTTCCCCTCAGTCTCACAGCCTTTTCATGGGTACCACTGCCTCCTCCCCATTTCATCCTCTGAGCTTTCCTTCTACCTTTTGCAGCCTGAGACAGGCATAGGTATCTCTTGCTGGTCCTTGTCTCTAGAGTCACCTCATGTGCATGGTCTGTCTGGCCAGCCATGCCCCATCCTGCCTGCTGGCTTAGAATCCTGTTACTGGAAGCTATCACTTAGGCTCCAGGATGCTGTCTCTTTCCAGCTCAGGAAATGCTTCCAGAACTTTCAAAGATTGTTTGTGGACAAGTGCAGATGACAGCATGCTCCCTGTATGAGGTTATTGGAACTGTTAATGTGGATGCTGGAAATGGTGTTGAGCATTGAAGATCATTACTGAGCCATATTGGGGGTTGGGGTGGGGGAAACCTAGTGACAGAGAGCACCAGAATAATAGAAATAGAGTTTGTTATTTTTGCTCTACTATAATTCTGTGTTAGAACTCATTTTTGTTTCTATAAATGTGTAGCATTTAATCTGAGTTGCAAACTGAAAGACTTAACACCATCAACATGAGCCTCCTATTGGCTTGGGTTGTGCCTGCATTAAGTTAGCCCGATGGGTCTACAGAGAGAATGGCATCTTCGTATTGGTCTATTAATTCACTCGTTGGCTGCATCTCTCAGAGTATGAGATCACTGGAAATCTCCATATCAGGCTCTCTGTTGGGTGGCATCATCATCAGTCCCCAAGTCCCCAAGGGAGTTACAATCCCATGGCTCCACTTTAAGTGTGAAGGCGATTCTAATCATCGTGTGGCCGTTAGAATTACAGAAAACTATTGCTGAGCCCAGAACAGACTCCAACCTCCACCATTCCTCTGTGGTAACTCAGAAGCACAGCTCCAAACCCGACTCCTTCCTCCGACTCCTCTTTCTCAGCGCCTTGTGAAAATGTTAACTGCTGATAGCTGTGTTGGAGACTTACTGTTAAAAATATTGGTTCTGAGCATCCAGGGATGACAACGGTGTATGGTAGGGGGATGGAGCAAGGAAGAAGGTCCTAGTCAGATATGTTGACTTCTTGTGTTTACTGTAACAAACCACCATACACTTCTTAGCTTGTAATAAGGAAAGATATTCATATGTTATGGCTCTGGAGGTTGTAAGTCTCATCCATGGTGTTTTCTAACCTAAGATGAATAAGCATATGTATATATAATGTGTGTATGTATATATGTATATACATATATGTATATAACAATAATAAAGAAAAATAGGCTCTCAACTTGAAAGTTGGGGGACATGGAAGGGGTTAAAAAGAAGAAAGTTTGGAAAAAAGTGAAGTAATTCTATTTCAACTAAAATTATATTTAAAACTATATGTTAGAAGGGCTTTATTCTTTTGCATATACACTTAGAGAATTCATTTCTTTACTTTTCCCAGATTCCATAGCCTACCTACTTTTTTATTTTGACTCGCACTTTCTGTTTATGAGTCTGGCGACTTTAAATCCCTAACTCTGACCTCTTGCCCTCACCTTCCACTTGTAGAGACATCTGAGCTGACACTGATGTCCCCACCCTCACACCAGCTCTAACTCAGCCCGTTATCTTCCTAAACTCCTGCAATCTCAATTCACCTTCCCTACGCAACCCAGATACACTCACATTTCTGGAGATCAAGCCACAGACAGGATCATGGAGTGCTATTGTATCTCTCATAAGAGACAAAGGGAGGTAGTTTATTAGTGGAGCTGAAGGCAGTTCAACAATGTGGTTGCAGGCTTAACCCATGGGAGAGCAGGTGACGGGAAGCACCCGAAGGCAAAAGCCTCAAAAATAGAACTGAATTTTATCCCGAGGAAAACGAGGGGCCATTAAAGGGTGGCATAATTAGACTTGAGTTTAGGAAACTTCCTCTGCCTACGTTGACAAGCCCTTAACTGCCTATCCCGTGCCTGTCTCCCTGATTATAAACTAGAGCTAATTGACTGAGAGTTATCAGACCTTAATCTGAAACACGAACTGCTAAGAGAAAAAGCAAATACCCCCTGTATATAGGCAGAACACCAAAACTGTAAGTCTGAAAAGAGCTTGATTTTTGACGGGCTATCCAAATACTGATTAACACTTAGATTAAGGCTTTCTCATCGGAAGATTATCTGGCCAGGATGGGCAGACTCACACAGGACCACATGTTGATTTGTGTTAAGCAGGCTATCCAAGAAGAGTCCCTGAGACCCGGCTGGGTCAAGTTGCACTAATTCTACATTCAGCCTCACCGGTTCCTGGTGGAGGCTGGTTGCCTATAACCTTTAGGTGTTTTCTTCTAGACTAGATGCCCCAGCCAGAGGTAAGTGACGTGGACTAGGTATCCCAGGAGGAGCCCATTAGACCACCTTAAGTCACCTACACATTCCAGAGGTGATGAGGGAGATTTGATGGGTAAAGCAGCAGCCCAGAGACCTAGTCCTCTTCTACCTTCTTAGGCAGTTTGAAAAGATGTTTTGAGAATTGAACCCTTAGATCTGCCACCAGATTTCAATTAAACCCACTCAAGTGGGGTCATTGTTTAGATCCTTTTGTCCCGAGTTATCGTCGGGGTGAATAGATACGATCTGGAATCAGTCACGCTATTGATACTCTCTAATTGTTCCCTGCGGATGAGCCTGGATTTGAAATCTTAAGATATATGTGTGCGTTCTGCCAGCTCATCGTTCAAAGCCCGCACAAAGGCTCTTGACAATGGGAATCATTTGTCTGACTTTTGAAAATGGAAATATTTAATTAAACTTCATATAATAATGAAGTGAAGCCATGCTTTTGTTTGAGATGGCGTTGTTCTTCCCTTGAGCAGCCGACTGTCTCTCTCAGTCTCTGTCAGCAGATTTTATCGCCCTTCCCATAAGCTCTTCTCAGATGCCTTGTCTTCGTTTAAATGTGGAGTCGCCTTGGGATAGCTCTGAGACCCCTTCTCTGCTGAGTGTCTGACATTCCTCTCTAGCCACTTTCTCAGTGGGCATCACTTAGTCACTCCTCCCCTTAATAAGTAAATAAATAAATAAATAAAATATTCTCTTGCTGTACTTCTCTCATACCCTCTTCCCCCTCTGTCCCTTCTCTCCCCATGTGCTCATGGCTGGCCTCTACTCCTCTACTCTTACTCTCTCTTTCTCTCTCTCTCTCTCTCTCTCTCTCTCTCTCTCTCTCTCTCTCTCTCTCTCACTGAGTCTCACTAAGGGTGCTTGTGTGAGCATGAGTTGGGGGCTCTTTACTTCAGAGTGGGCATCTTATCTCTGGGTTCAGAACTGAAGACAATACTTCTTCCCCTACTGTTTATTAACTGTCCCTAGTTCCTTTGTAACTGACAAGGGGCCTCATGAGCACCACACATTGATGAAAGGTTGAGGGGTCCAATCTTGAATAAGTTACCCTGGTAACCCAGCAGTAGTGAGCGCATGAGTACTGTGGCCGTGCCGTGTGCAGAAGACACAGTACCCACTCCAACCTCCTATGCTTACATTCTCTGCCCACTCTACAGGATGTCCCCTGAGCCCCGGAGGGGTGGCATATTTAGTTGTCCTGCTTAGAGTCGAACACCCCAGCCATGTATTCTCCATTCTTTGGAATCTCTTATTTTTAAGGGCACAAGTTTAGACTCAGCCGATAGAAAATAGAGTTTGATTGGCTCTATTTACGTTGAAATGATAGAAACACTTGAACCGGGCCCCCATTCGGGTCCCTCCCTGAGGTGCTGCCTTTCCCTCTCCAGCCCTTAGCGAGTCTCTCTCTGCAGACGACCCACAAGCACAGCTCCAAGCCCAGAGCTGCCAACCTTGTGAGCCTCCTTGCTTTTGAACTTGCCCTGTGACAGTTATCTGCTGGTGGAAGTCTGGCAAGCTTCAGATCTGTACACCACGCTCATTCATTTCCTGGCCGCACCCTACCCTGATGCTCTTACCTCCACCATAGCTTCTCTCTCCCTCCCCCAGCCTCTACCCATTTCCTTCCACAATGATTGCTCCTGGCCCTTCAGTTCCTGATACAATTTCTGAACCTCTTCAGTAACCTGCTGTGTATAAACCCTTTCCCTTCAATCTTGGTACAATTGAGATAAAGACTTCCCAAAATACCATCAAAGCCCAAAGAGTTTGGAGAATTGAGCTTTAAATCTCACTCTTTCCTCTGACAGCGGGATGAGAAGCCGTTTCTCTGAACTTCTTGACTTTTGGTGATTGCATTCTTCACTCCATGACTATTTCTTTCGTGTGACACTATCCAGCCTTTCAGTTTGGACCGTGAGTCCCAGGGGGGCGGAATGCTTGGCGTGGGTGCAGAACTACGTGAGAGCAGGAAGGTAGTCAGGACACCCAGTGTGAAAAGGACACAGGAGTTCTACAGTGTTTTCTTGAGAATTAGAACCAAGTAAAATGTAAACCTCTTCATTCCTCAATCAAAGGAAAGGCTAGAAAAATGGATTGCATTTGTAATCTTAAAACATATTTGAAATGCCCTCTTGGGTTCAGTCCCAAGGAGTGGAACAAGACTTCAGGTGTAAACTAAGAAGAGGGAGGTCAAGCCTTCGAGGTCAAGGGGAGTAACCTGAGGAGAATGTTCAGCCCCTCCTGCAGGGGGTAACCCACTGGAAGGGGTGGAGTCCTGGGGCAGACACTCACTGAAGCCATCTTGAAAGTGGAATTAGCTCATCCTTTCATCATTTGAGTTTCTCTGGGTCGAATTCCTGATTCCAGAAATGAATGTAAAATTTGCTCTGCACATCAAGAACCTTCATCAGGATGCCTCCACAACGCAGGCCTCCCTTTGAGCTCTATCTGCAGGAGATGAGTGATTCTGAGTTACGGTGAGCTCACAGAGAAGTGGGACAAGCAGGTTAGGAAACTGATTAGCCTGTGTTGACGTCAGCAGACACAACACATGGCACTAATCTGATCAACCATGGATTGCAGAAACCAAAGGGATAGGCTCAGCCAGGAAGTTGGAGTTATTTGAGGAAAGGAGGCTCTAGAAAGACAAACATATCAAGTAATTACTATGTGCTCCAAGCCCAGGCTCTGGCTTATGTCGGGACAAATGCTGTCATACCAACTTACCCCTTCACTTCTAGGGAATGGTGTTAAAATATTCAGCAGATTGATTTAAGAGTCAGTCAAACAGCCAAGGCAAAACTGGCTCCAGCTGGACCTGCGCTGCCAAGGCCACACTTGGTTTTGGCTCCTCGAGTAGACCTGGGCTGTGGCAAGAGACGGTGCCAACTCTACATCTAATGGTGCTGCCTAGATGCGGAAGTTCTGGTCACACTTGTGCCCGTTTGCAAGGATCAGAGGGCACTGAGTAGACCCGGGGCTAGCACTGTGTTCTTGATTGCTTCCTGCATGTTTGCCTTTAAATGTCACGAGCCTGGCTTTTGTTGCCAGTACAGGAGGGACACGTAGGGCTCTTGTTCATGATGACCAAGGTGGTGGTGGTGAAGGTGCCCAGGGCTCACAATGAAACAGGGTTATGAACAGGAGAGGGGCCAAGCGCACAGAGCAGTCTTTCAGTATCTGTCTTCCACCTCCTTCCATCTTCTTTGTGAGAGGACAGGGGAGCTACCTCTCCAGGCACTGTTAGTCTGAGAAAAAGCAACTTTGTATATGCTGGGATTTTTCTTTCTGGCTTCCACAGGTTCCCATCTCTTCCCAGGTCCCCGTTCATCTCTTCCCATGTCCTGTTCCAATGCTGAAATTATTGATGATGTCACTAACCTTCTTGTGCTTGTGCTGACAGAGAGATTTCTAGAGAGATGTTTACCAAAGTGTGTGTGTGTTAGCAAAGATTATTTTCTTATATACCTTATGCTGAGAAATACATCAGCAACAGATGTAGAAAACTGGGAATTTTTTTTTTAAATTAGTGTGAGGGAAGCTAATTAAAAAACCGGTTAAGCATTGATAATCTAAAAACCTAAAATGCTCCCAAATCTGACACTTTCTGAGCAGACATAATACCGCAGGTGAGAAATCGTACGCCTGGCAAAGACGCAGGTGAGCTGAGATCGTTGCATGCATCCATTCCGGCTGTGAGCACGAGGCACATGGGAAAGAGAAATGAATTTAGACATTAAGCATGGCTTCTCTCCTCAAAACACCTTTGAATTTCTGTATATTTCAGAGTCTGAACAAAGTCCCAAATCCAAAGCGCTCAGGTCCCAGGCCTGTTGAGGAGGATTCTCAACCTGTGAGGGTTATTGGGATAACATATTGTGCCTAAGTTGTCACCTGACTTTTAAGTAGCAGCTGAACTCTGTAGGTGTTCTAAATCTTGTTAGCTCTCTACCCACGTGTCCATCGATTTATCCAACCTTTCCCTCTCATGTTTTCCTGTCAAAGATCTGTAAATATTGTATTACCTAAATAGATAAAGTACAAAAAGAGATGTGTTGGTTGCTTTTTTTGTTTATTTTTGGTTCGTTTGTTTCCTTTTGTTTTCTGACGGACTTTGTACAACCTAGAGTCACGTGGAAAGAGAACATCTATGGAGGAATCTCACAGACTGGATTGCGCTGTGGCCAGGTCTGTCTGCGAGAGATTGTCGTAATTGATAATTGCCGTGGGAGCGCTCCACCCGCTGTAGAAGGCAGCCTGAACTAGATGATGAGCTCCCAGCAAGCTAGCTAGCAGCCTTCAACCACAGTTTCTGCCGCAGTTCCTACCCTACCTTCCCTCCATGATGAAGTGTGACCCGGAAGCTGTAGTTTGAGATAGACCCTTTCTTCCCCAAGTTGCTTTTGCTTTCAGTGCTTTATCACAGCAATGGAGAATCCAACAAGAACCTGGGAAGCTAGGATTTGTTACTACAGAGCACCGCTTGCACTTTTTCTCATTGTCGGGAACTGTTATGTTTTGGTTTCAACACCCGAGAAACTGAAGTGAATGGACAAGTATACTGTGCTCACGAGGGAACAAGAAACTCGGCCGAGTCGAGGAGCCTGGTCATGGATCATTGGTCTGGCGTTGTATGTGTTTAATATAGGAGTTGTATTTTAATATATATAAATTCTGACTTTATTATAACATGTGACTCAATGTCGGCCGGGTCTATGCGCCATCACCAGTCTTAAGTAGGTGTAGGCTCTGTCTTCCCTTGTTTCTCAGATCCTAACACTCTCCACAACTGTACCGAGGATGAGTGGACTTTTCCAGCTATGCCAAGAAGATGCGTGCGCATGTCCCAGGCTCATGCATATTCATGAGCACTGTGCTCTATTGGTTATGATGGTTCGATGGAGCTTGAGTGAGTGTATTAAAGGCTGTCCCCAAACCTCATATTTTTCAATATTTTTCCTCTATATCCCGAGATCTATGAACTAGAAACAAAATTGATAGAGTGGAATTTAATTTACCCATTTCTTATCTTCTGATCCTCTCTTGGATAATTAAAGCTGCTTGGTGAAGTGGCTCATGGGTAGTGGCTGAGGACTGAGGAGGGCTGGCAGAGTCTGCTGGCCCGAGACGCTCCCATCCTTGCCAGGAGAGGCAAATTGAACTTGGTAATAACACAGGACCAAGTAGATCTTCCTTATGAGATTCTTGTCAGTGAATCCTGAGCCCGAATTCTGTTTACATCATGGAAATGGATGAATTGAACCACAGGCAGGAAGTATCACCTACCTGCCCCTTTAAGGGGATGCTTCCTCTATGGGGGGTTAAATCAAGCCTAGCATAGCCCCTTTAAGGAAATGCTTACTGTATGGGGGTTAAAGCAAGTGCGATCTAACTCCCCATTCCTCATTGACTTCAAGGATTAAAAACTTGGCCAGAATTTGGTGGCACACTTTAGCCCTGTCCCCCTGAGTGTTTCAGGGTGACAAAGAACTGACCCGTGAATTACTGAAATCCCATAGGCAGTGTCACAGATTGCTGCTAATCTGGAAGAAAACCGTGATGAGTTGGATATAAAGTTAAGCAGCCAGTATGAAAACGAGGTGTTGCTTCGCATAAGAAACATGAGTCTTTTGGGTTGTGACTTAACTGTTCTATAGCTCTGGGAGTGTGAGTCTCTAATGTTCTTGTTGCGGCGTGAATGTGTCTGATCCTCTCTGTAGCTGGTGTTTGGAAACTTCAGCAGGTGAGCCCTGCTGAAGGAAGCTTGTCACTGGGGCATGCTGTGAAATCAATTCCCGGGCCCCTGTCCCTTGACCTGTTTATTCTCTGGCTCCTGTATACCACACAACATGTATCTTTTGCATGACCCTTCTACCATGATATATATTTTCACTAAAAGGATGGAAATCCATAAGCAAAACAATCATTTTGCTTTCGTAAGTTGCGCCCCTTGGGCACTTGGCACACAGCTAAGCAGAGACGACTAGCACAACTCAACAGTGTTCATTATCAATGCTCTGTGTGTTTAAAGTGTTCATTTATGATTTGTAGTTAATTCCTTATTGGGGGGAAAAAACCTGTAAGCATCTTTAAAGAAATCCAGATTTTCATGATGGTAACAACCACACCAGTGGATGGCAGTTATGAGATACCTCCCCTATGTCAGATTGAAGGTTTTCCAGCACAGTCAGCCTTAGCAATTATTAGCTCACATTCTGTCACTGTGTCCAAACACCTGAGATAGTCAAGTTATAAAGAGAAAAGATCTATTTCTGCCTTGTGGCTTTTAGAGTTTCAGTTTATATTTAGTTGGCTGTTCTCTGGCTTTGGCCTGTGGCGGTGACTGAACAATAGTTGTCATAGCTTATGGCCAGGAAACTAAGGAGGAAGAGGAGGAAGGGCCTATGGTCCCTTTATCTCCTTTGAGATCACAGCCCCAAGGACCTGAAGATTGCCCACTAGGCTCTACCTCCTAAATGTCTCCCTCTTCCCCAGTAGCACCAGCTGGAAGACTGTGGGTCTTTGCGGAAATTCAATTAACACCCCAGGTACAGTGCCTTTGAGAGTCAAGGCCCCTGAGACATGAGGTTAAAGAGTTTATCCGGGTCTACAGGACTTGTGGTGGCTTGAATATGCTTGGCCCAGGGACTGGCACTATTTGGAGGGGTGGCCTTGTTGGAGTGGGCGTGGCCTTGTTGGAGGAAGTGGGATTTAAGACCTTTGTTCTAGCTGCCTGGAAGCCAGTCTTCTCCTAGTAGCCTTCAGATGTAGAACTCTCAGCTCCTCCTGCACCGTGCCTGCCTGGATGCGGCCATGTTCCTGCCTTGATAATGGACTGAACCTCTGAACCTGTAAGCCAGCCCCAATTAAATGTTGTCCTTTATAAGAGTTGCCTTGGTCATGGTGTCTGTTCACAGCAGTAAAACCCTAAGTAAGACAGGGCTGATGTACGTTCCTGCCACAATACTGTCCCAGCTTTCTCGGGTTCAGCAGCTCAGATGACCTGATACATCTGGGATGTGGTGGGAGGAAGCCAGGGAGAGAATGAACTCTCGGGTGGCTTTGGGGGTCAAGTTTTGACCCTGAGTTTGGGCACACTGCTCTTCTCTGTGCCTATTTTCCAGATGTGAATATGAATGACCAGTAAGTAACTTTGATACCCTTACTGTGGCCACTGTCACCTAGGTGTCACCTTTCCTGGCATTTCATTCCTTCAGGGGACAGATGGGACATTTGTCCTCCCTCCTGGCCTGGGGATGTGGTTGGTGTCTACACCAGGGCAAGGCAAGGGCACCCAATAAGCTGCTTCTGTAGCTTTTCTGCACTCTGTGTGGAGACTACCTCTCTTGTCACCCCGACCCCTCCTGTCCTCAGCATCCCCATAGGGCCCAGCTTTTCATTGCTCTGTTCTGTGTCTGTCCTGCTGCCAACTCCCCTGCTGCCTTCTTTTCATGACACATCCTGTTGCCTAAGCCCAATTTAGTTTCCTCCAAGATAAGTTTTCCAAATGACCTTCCTGTGACCATTTGTCTTTCTCTTATAACTTGAGACGGAGGTGGGTGGCAGAATGTGGAAGTAAGAATGAGCAAAGGAAGAGGGCCGGGATTAGCCAGCGAGAGTGCTTTGTAGATATTGGCAATAGGATCCCTAAAGGAAACAAGGCGTTGGGTTTCTTGGGATAGCATCAGATTACCTGAGATTCTCCAGCACACAGTGCCCTGGAGCTCATAGGAGGAAGCTGGAACCTGGAGAGGGGCAGGGGTGAAAAAGCTAGAGAGCAAACCTCTGTGCTTCGTGACCTACGTTAGTAAAAGGCTTTGCCTGTTTGCTCATGCCATATTCTTTGCCCTTGCTGTCTTTTCTGACCGTCAGTCCTGGTGGCTCTCGCCGTGAGAGCTCTTTGTTGGCATTTTGGGATTGGGATTGAATGGAGACAAAGCCCTCAGATGTCTCCCCGACAGCCCCTGTGAGCTCACGGGTAGGTTCTGTAGCATGCTAGCTGTGGCGCCAACTGTGAGGGATGCCTCCCTTATGAGTAGCCTGGAGGCTGCAGATCACTTGAAGTTCACAGCTTCTGTAAGAACACTTATTTATGGTGTTTAGATAACCTGCTTACAAATGCGGTTCTTTGGCAAAGGCTGTTACAAGTTGTAGCTGTGTGCACTAGACTTGGTTCCTAAAGCTTTGGGTTGCAGGGGACATAACATGATCCCCGTCCTACTGTCTGTCCTGAAGCAACCCCACAGCAAGCAAAGCAGTCTGTCGACCAAGCTCTGGGGAACGTTTCTCTAATACTGTGCTCGTGGCAGCAAACCCAGGCTATTTCTATCAATTCACAGTAGACGTTTCTCGGAGACCCTGTCCCCTGGAGTGGGCTGCCCTGGCCTTATTACATAGCCCTAGTCCTGGGCTTGTTGTTGCCGTTGCTTTTGGAAGACTTGGTCAGGATTTTCACATAGTGGCTACAGCCAGGCCGAGCCAAGGGATGTGCTGGTATCCTTATCTGCTCTTCCTTTGTTCCTGAGGGTCACAAGGGCTGGGCTCTCCAGGCTCTGTTTTTCAAGAGGTACTCAGATCCAGAAGTGTATACAATCTACACTGTGAACATTTGAGTACCTGTAATGCATGTCCAAAGGCCATGGAGGGAAGGGCATTATGTATTTATGGCTGCCTTTCTGGATAGAATCCTATCGGTGATTCCATTTTGTGAAGTTAATGTTGAGTTATTTAACTGGATGTGAGTTTGAACCCTGGATCTGAGACATTTCTACGGTAGTTGCTGTCGTCCCAAGCCTTGCCTACTGGTTAATAAAACAAATCAAGGGGTGAATCCATTTCATTGGAAGCACTTTCTTAGTGCTGCCCACTCTGATGACGCACAGGGTGAGAGGGAGTTATCCTGTGATGGATACACCCCTCATTCCGCTCCTCTTTAAGTGATTGTCTTAGTGAGGGTTTTACTGCTATGAACAGACACCATGACCAAGGCAACTCTTATAAGGACATGTAATTGAGGCTGGCTTACAGGTTCAGAGGTTCAGTCCATTATCATCAAGGTGGGAGCATGGCAGCATCCAGGCAGGCATGGTGCAGGAGGAATTGAGAGTTCTACAACTTCATCTGAAGGCTGCTGGCAGAATACTCACTTCTAGGCAGCTAGGAGGAGGGTTTTAAGCCCACACCCATAGTGACACTCCTACTCCAACAGGGCCACACCTCCTAATAGTGCCTCTCTCTGGGCTGAGCATATACAAACCATCACAGTGGTCATTTACCTTCTTCCAGCCTTGCTTGTTTCCCCCTCATTAAATCTTCAAGCAACTTCAGAACCTTTTAGAAGGTATTCTTACAGAACTCCATGTTGCACCAGCTGCCCTATGTTATCTACTGCCTGCTCCACTCTCCATCCTTCATAAGCAAAAGTATGGGGCTGGAGAGATGGCTCAGCGGTTAAGAGCACTGACTGCTCTTCCAGAGGTCCTGAGTTCAATTCCCAGCAACCACATGGTGGCTCACAGCCATCTGTAATGGAATCCTATGCTCTCTTCTGGTGTGTCTGAAGACAGCTACAGGGTACACATACACATTAAATAAGAGAAAGAAAGAAAGAAAGAAAGAAAGAAAGAAAGAAAGAAAGAAAGAAAGAAAGAAAGAAAGAAAGAAAGAAAGAAAGATATAATGTATCCATGTTGTATAGACCAGAAACATGTCAACAGATGGATACAATTTTAAGAAAAAAAATGATCCCTGTAGGATACCTTTCTCTTTCTAGCCCAGGTACAGAGAGGCAGCCCGTGAGCTTTCAAGAGGAGGGCGAATGCTGTCTTATAGTGGAAAGCACACCCCTTAGATTTAAGCTCCCAGGATGTAGCTCAGGAAGGGCATCCTCTACCCCGAGATTCTCTTGTAGCTATTTATAAAAAGATGAATTCTCACTTCCCTTAGGGGACAGAGGATGATGGGATGTCATAGGCCAGTGTGAAAATAAAACACTACAAGGCAGCTTTAGAGAGCTGTATAATCAGTCTGGAATTTAAAATATCCCAGTGACCAAATTTACCACTGTTTGCTGAAGATGGAGATGCAGAAAGGTTTGGATGGCCTGGATGGCAAACACTGATACTTCTCTCCCAGAAAACTTGGCTATAGAGAAGTTGAGGCTGGGTTCCTTCAAGAGTGAATATTACCATGGCTCTGCATGGGAGGAAGAGTGGAATGCCAGTCCTCTAATGGTAGGGCCCCAGCCAAGTGCTAGAATTTGCCAGCCCATGGTTGTATGTGAACAAGAAGGGTGGTTCCAAGCCCCCATGTTCATAGGATAGGCAGCTCATAGTGGTTCGGCTATCTCTCTATCTCTCTATGTCTCTGTCTTTCTCTGTCTCTCTCTGTCTCTCTTTGTCTCTCTCTCTGACAGTCTTCTAACAGATTCCTTCCTGTGAGAAATGGAGAGTCGCAGAGCCCTCCTCTTTTGGTGGTGCTCTCTAGAGAAGTGTGTGTGTGTGTGTGTGTGTGTGTGTGTGTGTGTGTGTGTGTGTGTTCATGGTTTGATTTATTAACACATATGCTAAGCTACTGGACAAAGTCCTATGATACTTTTTTCTTTATTTGCATTTTTTTAAATTTCGTTTAGTTGCTGAAGAATCTGTCATGCACAGTGAGAGATTGCTTAAATGGAAATGTAAAGAAATAAATATCCCATTAAAAATGAATAGAAGCATTGAAGTGAATGTGGGGGCTGGGAAGACAGTTAGGTTGTTAAAGCTGTAGGGGGCTGGGAAGAGGGCTCAGTTGGTAAAGCACTGGTCTTATACCCATGAGTATTGAGTCTCAGCTTCAGAACCCCCCAAAGTAAGTGGAGTGTACTGTATGCCAGTAAGCCCAGTACTTAGATGACAGAGGCAGGGGGATGCCCAGGCCTTGCTGGCTACTCCATCTAACTTACTTGATAAGCTTCTTGTCTGTGGGAGAGCCTGTCTCCAAATAAATAATAAAATACATCAGAGGGGATGTGCCTAAGGAGAGACCCGAGGTTGTATTCTGGCCTGTGCACACATATATGTACCTGGCACGTATACATCTGCACATGAGGACACACAAAAGGAATTTAGAAGCCAGGGAGGGGCGGAGAGTAGATGTGTTAGGGCAGGAAAGCTGCACATGGATGTGCTGCGGACCAAGGGAGAACTTCACAGGGAAGGCGAGGCCGTCGAGGCTGACAAAGACCGGAGGCTGGGATTCAGTGCCAGGAAGTAGGTTTCCCAAAGACGGTTGGTCATGCTTTGCTCGTGTGCCCCCCTTCAGGCTGCTCAGAGGTTGATGTCCGTGGAGTGTGGTGCTGTTAGAAAGGTTCAGGGTTTGAGACGGACGGAGCCTGGCTCCTGAGGGCCTCTGCTGGACAGGGGTCATCTTTCCTGGTCCACTGCTTGGCTCCCCTTGGCCACTCGCAGCATGTACCTTCCCACCTGAATACTTTTATTCTATTAATTTCTTTAGTCTCTGATGTTGGCTTTTTTCATTTTAAAATTATTTATTTTTAGATTTTTTTCATTATGTTAGGCGTACTAAGATTTTATACTGATACCTTTTCTCCTGAATTATCACCATTACCATTGACTATATTTGATGACTGTTGTTTATTCTTTTTATTAAAAATTTATTCTATTTTTAATTATTTGTGTGTGTGTGTGTGTGTGTGTGTGTGAGAGAGAGAGAGAGAGAGAGAGAGAGAGAGAGAGAGAGAGAGAGAGAGAGAGAATGAGAGCTAGAAAGCAAGTATACAGGTCAAAAGAGAGCAAAGGTAATGGATTCCCCCTGGAGATGGAGTTCCAGGCAGTTTTGAGTCACCCTGTGGGGTGCTAGACACAGAGTTTGGGCCCACTGTAAGAAGCAGTACCTTCTCGAACAGCCAAGTCATCTCTCCTGCCCTATCCTCTTCTTTTGTTTAAATATTTGTGGATTGTGTGTCTGTTTCTATGTTTGAGGTTTGTTACCCAGTTTGTATGGCTATATTTGTTTTTACTACTTTCCTCTGGAGATGTTGGGAGATACCAGGAGGGCAGGCATTGGCTAACCTCAGGCATTAGAGCCCCCCCACCCCCCCAAACACAAACTCACTCGTCAGGGCCTAGTGTGTGTGTACGCTATGGCAGGACAGTTGACCTGGTGGAATCTAAGGTGATCACATAAATGCCAGGTTAGATTGTAGTTCCATGGGAGCCAAACAAGGAAAAGTGTACTTTGAACAGAAGAACAAGAGAGGGTCTTGAAGGAGTCTGAGATAGCTCTAGCAGAACAGGTGATGTTTCAGAAGGAATTTAAGTACAGGCGGCTACAGAGACAAAAAAGATCAGATGGTGGAGAAGGCAGGATTTAGGAGCCCTGTATTGTAGAGGGCACTTCAGGGGGACCCTGAGTATTTTATGCAGCGAGTGAGAGCAGCTGATATTGGTACTTACATATTCACCCATTGTCCTAGTTAGGGTTTTATTGCCAGGAAGACATACCATCACCATGGCAACTCTTATAAAAGAAAATATTTAATTGGGGCTGGCTTACAGTTTCAGAGGTTTAGTGCATTATCGTCATGGTAGGAAGCATGGCAGTGTCCAGGCAGATGTGGTGCTGGAGGAGCTGAGAGTTTGATCCGTAGGCGGCAGCAGGAGATTGTCTTCCATACTAGGCGGACCTGAGCATGGGAGACCTCAAAGCCCACCCCCACAATGACACTCTTTCTCCATCAAGGCCACATCTCCTAACAGTGTCACTCCCCATGGGCCAAGCATTCAAACATATAAGTGAGTCTATGGGGGCCATGTCTGTTCAAACCATCACATCCACACAGCCCTTCATTATTTTGAAATTCTTAATCCATATATCATTCATTAATCATTCCTCCATCTATCATGTCTCTATCCATCCATCCATTCATCCACCATTATCCATCTACCCATCCACCCATTTACCCACTCATCCATTCAGCCATCCTCCATCCACCCACCTATCTATCCATGCATCCATCCAGTCACCATCCATCTACCCACTCACTCATCTACCCAACCACTCATTCATCCATCCATTCAGCCATCATCTACCCACCAACCCATCTATCCAGTCACCATCCATCTATCCAGTCACCATCTATCCACCCACCCACCCATCCATCTATCCACCCATCCATCCATCCATCATCCATCCATTCACCCACACATCCATCCATCCACCAATCCATCCATCCATCCATCCATTCATCCATCCACCCATTCATCTATCATCCATCCATCTATCCATCTGTCCTTCCATCCATCCATCCACCCATCCATCCATCATCCATCCATCCACCCACACATCCATCCATCCATCCATCCATCATCCATCCATCCACCAATCCATCCATCCATCCATCCATCCATCCATCCATCCATCCATCCATCCATCTGTCCTTCCATCCATCCATCCATCCACCCACACATCCATCCATCCATCCATCCACCAATCCATCCATCTGTCCATCCATCCATCCATCTATCCATCCACCCACCTACCCATCCTTCCATCCATCCATCCATTCATCCATCTATCCATCTGTCCTTCCATCCACACATCCATCCATCCATCCATCCACCTACCCATCCTTCCATCCATCCATCCATTCATCCATCTATCCATCTGTCCTTCCATCCACACATCCATCCACACATCCATCCATCCATCCATCCATCCATCTATCCACCCATCCATCCATCCATCATCCATCCATTCACCCACACATCCATCCATCCACCAATCCATCCATCCATCCATCCATTCATCCATCCACCCACCCATCCACCCATTCATCTATCATCCATCCATCTATCCATCTGTCCTTCCATCCATCCATCATCCATCCATCCACCCACACATCCATCCATCCATCCATCCATCATCCATCCATCCACCAATCCATCCATCCATCCATCCATCCATCCATCCATCCATCCATCTGTCCTTCCATCCATCCATCCATCCACCCACACATCCATCCATCCATCCATCCACCAATCCATCCATCTGTCCATCCATCCATCCATCTATCCATCCACCCACCTACCCATCCTTCCATCCATCCATCCATTCATCCATCTATCCATCTGTCCTTCCATCCACACATCCATCCATCCATCCATCCACCTACCCATCCTTCCATCCATCCATCCATTCATCCATCTATCCATCTGTCCTTCCATCCACACATCCATCCACACATCCATCCATCCATCCATCCATCCATCCATCCATCCATCCATCCACCAATCCATCCATCCATCCATCCATCCATCCATCCATCCATCCACCCACCTACCCATCCTTCCATCCATCCATCCATTCATCCATCTATCCATCTGTCCTTCCATCCACACATCCATCCATCCATCCATCCATCCATCCACCTACCCATCCTTCCATCCATCCATCCATTCATCCATCTATCCATCTGTCCTTCCATCCACACATCCATCCATCCATCCATCCATCCATCCATCCATCCATCCATCCATCCATCCATCCACCAATCCATCCATCTGTCCTTCCATCCATCCATCCATCCATCCATCCATCCATCTACCCACCTACCCATCCTTCCATCCATCCATCCATCCATCCATCCATCCATCCATCCATCCATCCATATGCATCCACACACCTACCTGCTGTTCTCTCCCTTCTATTCTCTATGTCTCTCTCCTTCCTATCCTTTCTTCTTCTCTTCTTTCCTCCTCCCTTTTCTGGTCTCTTCCTGTTGCTCCAGTCACAAATATAAGAGTGTCACCCACAGGATCTGCTTCTCCTCATCCCCCAAGTGACACAATACTTCCTTCTTTCTAAATGTCCCTCCAACCTGCCCTCATTTCTTCAAGCTACTGTGGTTGTCCCCATCCTTAACAAGATATCTGGTGATTTGTGATTTCGTCTATGAATACAGGAAAATTGGTTGTGGTGTGGAATGGTAGATGTGTTTCTGAGTTATGAGGAGTAAGCTTTCTGCTGTGGGAGGTTGGGCGGTCAGATCCAGAGGCCCCTGTCTAAGCAGCAGGTCAGAGTTTCTGGAGGAAGTAGCTTTGGAGGGCATTGCAGATGCTTGCTCCTGCTGAAAAGAGCCTGTTGAAGATACACTTACTACAGTCTCTATCTAGCTGCTCATCTTAGCAGTCCATTACACAGGAGTGTAACCATTTCCTCTGTGTGTATGGACCCTGATGGAAGCTTCAGGGAGCTGCCTCTGCACATTGTAAGATAAGATAGTACCAAATATCACTAGCCTAGGAAACACCCAAATTCAAAATTTGCTTTGGCACGATTGTAAAGTCCAAACATCTTGCACCATCACAGACTGGGGACTGTTTAAATAAAGTTCAAGAATGGATTTAACATTTCAAGGGAAATCAATAGTGAAGTCATGGTAAAAACAGACACTCTGAGACACAGGGCTGCGGCTGTCCTTGTGCGGTGAGCAGGGCTACAGTGTGTGAAGGACACCGGTGTGCGTCATGTCTCCTCTGAAGAGATGCTAATTTCATGGGCAAGATCAGACAAGTCTGAATGAAAAATTCAGTAACCCTGACTAATAGAGTGTCAAGTGCCAAGTGAGCGATAAATGCTTCTGGGTTTCGAGTTAGGTTCTGGGAGATTTATTAGCTTCACCAAAGCCAAGGGCTCTGATGAAATAGGTCTGAGGGCTCCTGCACTCTGGGACTGACAGTTCACACATCTGCCTCTTTCTACCTCAGCATGTGCTCTTGGCATCCCACAACCCTTGCTTGCTTCAAATGCTTAACTTCTTCCTCTGTGAGTCCCTTTGAAGTACGCTAGTTTCTTTTTTTGTTTTTAATTTTAACGAATTAATTTTTATTTTTTTGTGTCTTCTAGTCATCCTTTACTTACGAACTTTTGAATCAAACCTCCACTGTGGTTGGAAGAAGTCAGACCTTTCATCTGCCTGGAAACTTTAAATCTAATTCAGATTTATTTTGGATCCTGAATGAGTTCTAGTTTGGCAGAGACCGTAGCAGTTCCTGTTGTGCTGTTAGTGGGTACAACACTGAGTTGGTTAATCACACTTGCCCAGACAGCACTGCTTGTCTGTCTGTCTGTCTGTCTGTCTATCTGTCTGTCTGTCTGTCCTGTCAGCCACTGAGGAAGAAGTGTTGAAGCCCCTGTTAGAATTGTGATCTGCTTGCCTTTCCTCAGACTTTGCTTTAGCTCTGTTCACAATGACGGTCTGTTATCAGGTATGTTCCGTTCAGGAATATCCTACCCGAGCCGAGCGAGCCTGTTGATCACCACCAAATGCAGTCGGTTATCTCTGATACTGTTTTATGCCCCAAATCCACATCTTTGTTCCTTTTCCTTCTTTTTCTGACTTTGTGCAGCTTTTGGTCTGGATTCGTTTGTTTGTTTAGGAGAGAGCTTTTTCCTGCAGCCCAAGCTGGTGTCTGACTTGCTGAGTAACCAAGGGTGACTTTGAACTTCTGATCCTCCTGTCTCCGCCTCTCAGGTGCTAGGATACAGTTATATTTCAGTTAGGTTTATGACTCTATTTCGTTCTCTGGACTTAGCTGATGACGTCTGCAGTGGGCTTGTATCTGTTTAACTGTCAGACATGCCCTCCAAGTGGTCAAACATGAAGTGAGATGCTACTGTACCACCACTATACATTCTATAAATACATCTTTTATAATTCCTACAGTATATCAGTACTTTTATTATTAAAACTTTCAGGATGAGCTAGGTAATAGGGGAAATCATATTACTTTTGAGAAAAAAAAGGAAGTGATTGCATATAAAATTCAACTTTAGCAGTTTTCCTTTAAATATCTTTAATCTTTTGCTCACTTCTATCCTATGTTTGACAAATTATGTTTTTTTTTAAATTAATATATAGGTATGTGCCTTGTCTAATCACCACATATATGCAGTACCCAGGGTGGCCAGAAGAGGGCGACAGATCCCCTGGTCCTGGAGTTACAGTCAGATGTGAGCTACCTAATGTGGGTGCTGGAAACTGAACCTAGGTATCTGGAAGAGAGCCGGTGTATTTAATGGCTGACCTGTCTCTACAACCTGAGAAGCCAGCTTTCTTCCATTCCACCCACCCCCATCCCCGGCTGCTTTTGTGAACATTTTGGGTCTGTTGGTTTGTAGTTTCAAAAGGATTGGCCATTTCTACAAATGATTTTTCTGTCTGTTCCTCTCCGTTCTTCCAAACTCCATTTCTGTACTCACTATGCTGCTTGAAGGAGTCTCACAGACACTGATTCTCTGTACTGGTTTTTGCTCCTCTATTGGGATACCTTTATGCACCTCAGGCTAGCTTCCAACCCCAAATCCTCTCGCCCTCATTTTCAAATTGCTGAGCTCCTGAATATGAACCCGTCATGCCTAATTCACCTTTGCTTTTAAATTATTTCATCTCATTTTGAATAATTTCTCCTACTATGTTTCCAAGTTCACCAATTTTTTAAAAAAAAAAAATCACGCAGCTCCGAATTTACAATTATCTCAATCTAGTATATTTTCCATTCTCAACTTCCTTTCTCACACTGTGGCTTCCTCTCTAAACATTATAGTGGAGTTTTTCTTCATATATTATCCACGTGTCTCAACTAATTTGAAATATATATTGAGTTCTGGATTCATGCACATTTGTTGATTTTTCGCTTCCTTGTGGCCATATTTTCCATTGGTTTACATACTTGGCAAGTTTTGGGTTGATGCCTGACGTGAGGCAGTGTTGGGTATGTGCCTATTACACATACACATATGAGCCTTCTAGTCTAATCATCACATATGTGCAGTGCCCAGGGTGGCCAGAAGGGGGCGACAGATTTCCCCTGGTGCGCTACCTATTTGGGGTGCTTATCACTCAATTATTATCAATAACCTTTCCTGAGCTCCTATCATAACATGTGTTATTTAGAGCAGTTGAATCTCCTTTTTGCTATCTTTAAGATTTATCAGGTAAAAACAACGCCTGGGTAGCTCACCATCTGAACATAGTTATTCCCCATGACTAATATGAGAAGCCTTTGATTCTGTGGTGTGCTTTGTGAACACAAGGGTCTTGCGGGTGGCATTGCTGGCTTATTGTAGTTTGGGGGTAACTTCTCATCCTTTGGGATGAGTTTCTTTATATACTTGTAGTAGTCTGAACTCTAAGGCTGTGCTTCTAAAAAAAAAAAAATTCCATCTGTGACCCCTTTGCAGCTGAAAAATTTTTGTAGGACACCAGCTATTCATGTATGCAAAATATGTACACAAAGTCAAATAGTGATCATAATTCATAAATTTATTTGGAAACAATTTCTTATATACACATAATTTAACTACTTATTTAATACCAAAGATAATTGGTATAAGAATTTGATCGGTACGTTATTTGCTTTTGCCTAACAATTAAATCTAAAATTTGATGCTGTAAGATGTAGAGGCATCTTCCCTGATTGTTTTCAGAGTTGATGAATATTTTAACTTTATAATCATTGGTGCTGAGAATGCTGTGTCACATAAATACCTAGCACAAAATGGCAGGTATATGTTTAGGGCAATTTGGAAAATTGTTATAAATTCAAAATTCATTTGATAATGTTTTATGAAACTCAAATCGCCAACAGAACCAGTCATTTTAAAGGTCAAAATTACAGTACAATACAATCCCAAGATATACTAATTTTAGTATTTATATGATAAGGAACGATGGTCAAAAATTATTACAAGTGTTTTTTTTTTCCTCTGAAATTCAGCCATCACATTCCTGTCCGAGTGATGGGCCCTGTGAGACTACTCAGGGGTAAAAAGCACTTGCTGCTAATCATGAGGACCAGAGTTCATCCCTGTTACACTCGAGGTGGATGGAGACAACCAATTTCTGGTAATTGTCTTCTGACTTCCACACAGGCTCAACACACATAAGCACATGGAAAAAAATTAGGTGAATGATTCAGCCCTTGTAGCCAAAACTGTCCAATTAAAAACATGGATAACCCTGAATCTGTGTGGCTGTCTTCTTGGGTGCCTCACAGCATGTGCGCAAGCGCAGCGCAAAGTGGGCATCCTAACCAAGAATGCAGTGAAGCATCATGGGAAAATGCTCTCGGAAGCACCTTGGATTCGATGCTGTCCGATTTTAAACTTATCTCATTTGTGTGTTGAGAAATGTTGTTATTGTCAGGCTCTCAACTCCCCTCACATTCAGAGGCACGTCCCACCTTTTCAAAAGCTGAGCTTTGGGAATGACTCGCAGGCCCTGTGTGTGTTTTGTCTGAGCGTGCGTTGCCTCTTGCAAACGCAGTCACCTTGCGCTCTCACATTCCATGTTGCTGCAAGGTACTGCATGGGCTGCAGCCAGGAGACTCCCCCAAGGGCAAAAGCGAGAGTAATTTTAGGGGCCTTCTTGTTTACTTCCCATTTGATTAGGATCAAGCCTGGGCGACTGAACTCTGAAGTTCTGAGTGTGTTCTACATTGTACTTGTTAAGGGGATGGTGAATTGTGCCGGGTTCATTATGTGTGTATGTATGTGTGTGTGTGTGTGTGTGTGTGTGTGTGTGTGTGTGTGTGTGTGTGTGTGTGTGTGTGTGTTTTCTTCAGGTTTTGAAGATGGAGTAGTTTTCTCTCCAGAGAGTGTCTGACTAGACTATCATTGCCTTGGTCAGAAGAGGTGGAAAGTTGTGTTCTGGTACTAAGGGATTGTTTCTCTGACAGGAGCCACGGAAGCTGGAGCTATAGAGTTGGCATAGATAGAGCTGGCATTCAAATCCTCCAACTAATGTTCCTCAAAACCTTTCCACACCTACAGTCTACAAGGATTTATTTGATAAATTTGGGATCAGATCTGGGGTCTCCCTCATAGTAGGTAAGGGTGCTACCACACAGCTAGTCCCAGTCCCAAAGCGACTTTAAAACATAGTAACATATTTCTCCTGTGCTTTTGTAACTAGACATGGCAACTTTTAAAACAGTAAGTTACAGAGTAAAGACAGAGTGGTATTTCCAGAACATTGTAAATATAAAACTACCACAGTATCCTGGATCCATTCTTTCCTTTAAAAAATTTTTTTTAATTTTAAAATTGTCTTGCATGCATCTTATGTGTTCAATTTCTTTTGTTTGTCTCCCTTCTGCTACATCTCCCTGCCCCCCCTTACCCACTGTTCCCTCCATGTGACCCCTCAGACTCTCCCTTACCCACTGTACTGTCCATGCGACTCCTCAGACACTCCCTTATGCACTGCGCCCTCCGTGTTCCTCCTTGGACACCCCTTTACACACTGTACCCTCCATGCGACCCCTTGGATGCTCCCTTATGCACTGTGCCCTCCGTGTTCCCCCTCATACACCCTCTTACCCACTGCACCCTCCATGTTCCCCCTCGGACACCCCTTTACGCACTGTGCCCGCCATGCTCCCCCTCAGATGCCCCTTACCTACTGTGCCCTCCACGTGACTCCTCACACACACCCTTATGCATTGTACCCACCATGCTCCCCCTCAGACGGCCCCTTTCACACTGTTCTCCAGTCTTCCTCTTTTCACTTACATTCAGGAATCAAGCTCTTAAGGCGTGAACATTTTTACATCACCCCTTACTCCCTAGAATCATGCTTTTCACTCCACTTTCCCTCATAAACTCAATGTTAACGTCGCAGATCAGTTACTTGCCTCTTTTACACCTCCGTGGCTCCTCCTGCGATGCCCATCAAAAATTTAAAATAAACATCTAATACTTTCTCTTGATCCCAGATATGAGTTGCAAAATCAATGTCTAGATTGAGTGCCTATCAAAATTATCAGTACAAACCCATTGTTGTAGGGAACATAGATATATTAACGACCAGTTGTGGTTCAATATAGCCGCTGGAATGGTTGGAGGTGAACTCATTTTGAGAAGAGACTGCCCTTGTTGACCATGTTAGCTTATTTGCCTATGGGTGGCAATCATTTATTTGTTGAGTAAGACCAGACTTAGTTGATCCTCCTGATATTCCACAATAAACTTGGCATTAAAGAAGCACATAGTGGTGACTCCTAAAATCTTAATATATTCAATAAAAGTTCTCAATATAAATGTCATAAAATACTAGATGACATTTTTGTTGTTGTTTTCTTTACTCCTGCCTGTTTTTCTTATTGTCTGTTTAGTCCAGGTATTGAGGAATGAGCCTGAGACCTTGTGTACCCTGGCTTTTGAGTGATATCCTGCCCCTTTCTAGAACTCTAGGGTCTGTTACACATGTGCATGGAAAATAAAAACATCTTGATACTATGACAAGGCTTCCTTGACTCTATTCAGCATTTAAAACAACCCAGGTTTTGAGATGATTCCCCATGGTCTTTCATGTCTGCTCTATAAGAGAGCACGTGCCTGGAAAGGAATGTACCTTGGTCTTTTTGATTTTTGAAAATAACAAAACAGATAGCACCATCCGTGGGGTCAGAGGTCTTAGAATCCAGGTGCTAGCTGAGGGCAGCCTGCTAGTGTCCCTGAGAAGAGAGTTAGCCTGCCTGCTAGTGGCTTTCGCTGGAGTAAACCACGATCACCCACAGGGACTGAGTTTAAGGATGGAAGAGTTGAGGCCAGAAAGGACAGCTTTGCCAGCCTGGTGGTACCCACGGGGCATGGTGTCTGCCTATAACCTCACATTCGTAGGTCAGATCTATACAGAAATTTTCCAGATCATTTGCCTTTGTCTTGCAAAAGCAAAATAGTTTCCCATTTTCTTGGTTATTCGTCTCTACGAAGGACAGTTTTCCTAGTGTTATCAGGTGGAAAATGTCACTGACTCTCCAGGGTCTGTGATTCTACACTGCTTCTTCTCGACAGATTTAGAGTGTCTGCTTGATCATCTGTTTCCTTTCCCAAACAGGCTTGAAGCTAAAAGTATCTCAGTAGTTAAGGGGCTATTATCAGCTTTCTTGGCACAACTGAATATTGTTACTTCTCTTCAAGGGCTTTCAGTATGCCTGTCGCATTTACTTCACTTTTCTCTCACCAGTTAAGACTGATTTTGAGCCCACCCCCAGCCCCTCCCTCTTTACATGTCAGCCTACCAGGTCGCAGCCTAGCATGTTACCTCCGATATCAGTGAATCACTATTGCTTGCATTGTCTTTTCTCACTGTGCTGGGAAGTTTATGTCCCTGCCTCTATACACATACCTAAGCCCAGAGCACAGTGGATATCTGCCCTAGACATTAAAAAACATTTGATCCCATATTTATCTAGTTTATATCCACTACCTACTAGCTCCTTCCGGACCACCATACCTTCTCGTATTCCCCTCCCAATGCCATAACTTCCTTCTTTCTTTCTTTCTTTCTTTCTTTCTTTCTTTCTTTCTTTCTTTCTTTCTTTCTTTCTTTCTTTCTTTCTTTCTAATAGAAGCACACTGAGTTCAATTAATCCTCCCTAAAGGCATATATATATATATATATATATATATATATATTATATGAACATAAGCTTAAACCAATCATGGGCCATACCCTTAAAGAAAACTAACTTTTCCATCCCTAAAGGCCATCAGCTGAAAATCACCCTCAGCCTCATGAACCCTTCCCCATTCTTTCTGGAATGCTGTCTGCCTTGATCTGGGGTCATGAGGTCATGATGTAATGATGTAATGGCCCTGTCAAAACTGTATCTTGTGGGATGTGGCAGGTCTGTTCTACCCCTGATGCGTCTTCAGGATTTAATACTTGGGTGGAATCTGTCTTCCCTCCCCCTCTGCTGTCTACAGAGACAGCAGAAGCAAGGAAGAATCCAATGTGGTGTGTCTACCTGGCTGAAAGATAATAAGTAGAGGGAAGAAACCCTCTTGCCTTCTTAGAGGTCTTGGAATGGCTCAGAAACCAGCAGAGCTGCAAGAGACAAAGGCAAGGAGAAACCTAAAGCATGGCTCTCTGACCACCAGAGCCTGCTCAGAGGAAGGAAATGGAAAAGTGTCCAGGCACAGGAAGTGGAGACGGAACCTCTGGGAACAGAGCTGTGTTGCAATGTCGATAATCCCCCGGAAACCCTCTGGGGGTCACCCTTGGAAGACCCAGAGGAGGTGGGCAGGATAACGCATGCTTATAATCATAGTACCTGGAAGTTCAAGGCCAACCTGGACTACATAATAACTTTCAGGCTAGTTTGTGCTACAGACCAAGATTCTGTCACATAATTTTTTCTTCTCTCTTCTCTTCTCTTCTCTTCTCTTCTCTTCTCTTCTCTTCTCTTCTCTTCTCTTCTCTTCTCTTCTCTTCTCTTCTCTTCTCTCCTCTCCTCTCCTCTCCTCTCCTCTCCTCTCCTCTCCTCTCCTCTCCTCTCCTCTCCTCTCCTCTCCCCTCCCCTCCCCTCCCCTCCCCTTCCCGCCCCTCCCCTCCCCTCTCCTCTTCTTATCTCTTTCTTCCTTCCTTCATTTCTTTTTTTTTTCTGTTTTGATTTTTGAGATAGGATTTCTCTGTGTAGCCCTAGCTATCCTAGAACTCAATCTGTAGACCAGGCTGGCCTCAAACTCAGAGACCTGCCTGCCTCTGCCTCCCGAGGACTGAGATTAAAGGTGTGCATCACCACCACAGCCAGCCATGCCACACACTTATTATCAATCAAACAAATGACCAATGCTGGAATGGTAACGGGTGACCCTTCCTGGTTCTGATGAGAATTGTAAGGAGGGTTCAGAATTGCTTTAGGAAGTTTTCCTCGTCACATAAATGACCTTGGAAAGCTCCCCTCCTGCACAGCGGGGAGGGGAACAAGGAGCCTTGAGAGAGCATGGCCCTGAGGAGGCCTCTGCTGTCTCTGCTTTCTTCCTGCTCGGAGGCGCTGGGCCTGTCGCAGCGCTGTGCTTTTAGGGTATCACTTTCTGAGCTTCGACACATGCCCGGGAGAAGCTGCCTGAGTTCAGACAAAGGACGAAGCTGGCATTCCAGAGACAGGGGAGGGCATGAGAAGGTGTCACCTGTGTTTCCTTCCCCTAAACAGGCACCCATCCGAAAGGGCCAATCCAGCATCAAGTCTGGGTCCCAGGTCATGACCCAGAGTCAGTCCTGATTGCTGGCTCTGTCTACACTGGCTTCTCTCTGGGTCTCACCTTAGTCCAGCCTCTTGGTCGCCTCTTTGGACATGCATAGTCCCTGTCCACTTCCTCAGCCATGTCCCCTGCGACCTTTCAGAACAAGCTCATCTCCATCCAGGTCTCACTTTGTTTGTGACTGGACTCTTTCAGCATACAAATGTCTGTTTACTCCAGATAGGAGACCCACAACAGATCAAAGTGACAGGCCAGTTCAAGTCCAGCTTGGTGAGGCAGTGAATTTATTAGGTGAAGGGTTTCTTACAGGAGCGTGTGCATCCAATAGCTATGTGTACATCTATGGCAGGTGCACATAGCACCCAAATAGCTGAATCACAAAATACCTACCCCGGCATGGATGGTAGCTTTCTAAAAGCTGAACAAATAAGACCCTGCCTTCTACCACCTCTAAACTTCAGAGCTTCCCAAGTCTGTGTGCAACGATATCAGCGGCTCTCAACCTGCGAGTCTTGACCCTTTGGGGGTTGCATATCAGATAACCCACAGGTTAGAAACTCACATTATGGTTCATAACAGTAGCAAGATTATAGTCATAAAGTAGCAAAAGAAAATAATTTTATGGCTGGGGATCATCAGAACACGAGGAAGGGTCACAGCATTAGGAAGCAGAACCATCTGTATTGTGTATAACAGGAATGGGAGAACCAGAGTAATGGGGAGGCTGGGGTCTCGGAGGATGCTCTAATGACTCTCCCCCTTCTTTGAGGGGCCGTCAATAACATGTCTTAGCTTTTAACAGTACCATGTTGCTGCTAATCACAGCCGACGGATTTAATATGCTAACTGCCAGAGAGACTGGAGGTGCCAACTCCATTTCTCCCACTGAGATCTGTTCTCTGCTGTCTTTTTTTGTGCATCACCTAGACTCTTCTCATGAGCTGTCCTTAGTGTCACATGTGACACCTGGATTTGTGACTCTTTTTCTCCTCAGGAGGAAAGCTCATCATGTAGTATTGCAGGGACATAGAGACCACTTTTGCCAAATTGTGGTCAATTTTCACTTGGCTGTGCAGATGCCCAGTGGGGAACTAAAAGGTTGACCTCTCTACCTTTATCCTGTCTGTCTGTTCTGCTACCTTTTATTCTAATTCAGATTTCCATGCACAACTCTGTACATATTTTGATCAATGTACCTGTTTTGATTCCTTTAAAACCGGCCATCCTCCCCATTCAAAGCTGGAGGCACCAAGACAAGGGTACCTAACGTATGTTCAATATTTGAAGTTTATAATAGCCAGCAAGATCAAAGCAACAGGTCAGTTCAAGTCCGGCTTGGTGAAGCATTGGATTTATTGGGTGAGGGGTTTCTTAATGTGTGCACCCAATGGCTATGTGTAGACTTACCCTCATAGGGACCTGCGTCAGGCCAGTGTGGAGATGTCTCCCGTTACCCACCTGGACCGCAAGAAACTAAGTGCATCCCACCTTTCAGACTTGCCCTCTTCTCTGAGACCTGCTCTTCTGTGGTCACTCTTGGACTCCCGGACAACAGGTCACATCCTGTTAAGTGCTGCCCCTGTCCCCTCTGACAGCAGTGACTTTGTCCCCTGTCCAAGCTCCTCATGGCTATCCTGAGATAATGATGACTTACACTGGTCACTTAGACCATTGGCCTGTGCATGCTCTGGACGCCCCCCCCCCCCACGTGACTGAGAACTTTTGTCAGCACCATCCATGAAGAGACTCCTCATCCCTCCTCCTTCCCAGAGACTCAGTGCTGGGAACCTGAAGGGGAAAATCCCCTCCTCCTTCACCATCACCTTTTCTTCTCATCTCTTCTCCCCTCCCCTCCTCTCCATGTCTTCCTTCCTTCAGTGTCTCTTTGTGTAGCCCAGGATGGGTGTTTACCCTCACTGCCAGGCTGGGTTCTATTTGTGTAGTTGGTGGTGGTTTTGATCAATGTTTGCTAAACACCATACTCTGTGTGTGTGTGTGTGTGTGTGTGTGTGTGTGAGAGAGAGAGAGAGAGAGAGAGAGAGAGAGAGAGAGAGAGAGAGAGAGAGAGAGAGAGATCTTTTAGTGTTTGGGTTTTTTTGGTTTGGTTTTTCGAGACAGGGTTTCTCTGTGTAGCCCTGGCTGTCCTGGAACTCACTCTGTAGACCAGGCTGGCCTCGAACTCAGAAATTCGCCTGCCTCTGCCTCCCAAGTGCTGGGATTAAAGGCGTGCGCCACCACTGCCTCGCTCTTTTAGTGTTAAAAGAAAAAAAAAACCTTATTTTGCTGATTTTGTTTCCATTTTGTCAGAGCGTTTTCTTCTTTCCTTTTTTTACTATTTTTCACCCGTCAGTTACTAGTCCTCTATTCTTCTCAGCGAGGTACATTTTGAACACAGCCGTTTCTGTTTTCCCATCTAATGACTAAGGTTAAAAGCCTTGCCTGGCCGTTTATAATAAAAACAAAACATGCTCTAAAAAACGTGGTGATCATGCAGTTAACTCTCCTGGCGTGCGGCAAGAGGAGAAAGTCTACACTGTTTCGGGAGCTTGGCCTCTGCTTGTGACCAAGGCCGTGAATAAGCGAACTCTGTCCCAACGGAAGCGCGCTTGGGAGCGGAAGCTCTGTTGAGGATGCCGCTGAGCCCTGGCTGAGGCTGGGGGATGAATAGAAACACTGTTGTGCTTCACAGATGTTCTTCTTCCCAGATCTCTGCTCACCATTTACAAGTGTCTGTGTGTTTTTTTAAGATGGGAGAAGATAGGGGCTTTCTCCCTCCAGGGTGCGTCGAGGGCATGACACAGTGCATGTGGAGTGCCCGTCCCAACGGTTGTGACCAGAGTTTCTGTCCAGATACTGAGGGAGGAAATTGACTAGAAAATAGTGACCAGGAGCCAGAACGCTGCACTACAGAATGTTCTAAATTTAGTGCCCGCTCGCCTAGAGAGAATAGAGGAGGCTTGTTCAGGCCGTTTCCTTAACGATGGGTCGACACATCCAAGGCCCCAGAGCAGAGTCACAGAGGAGCTAAGCGATGTTTACACGGTCAAAAACAATCCAGTCATACTTACATGGAGGCTTAGCTGTTTAATAAACAGAATAGCCAATGGCCAAGCATTTAGTTAGGCTTGGGAGTATAAGCCACAAAAGGACTTTGAAGAACACCAGTGGGACATTTCTGCCCTCAGGGACTGTTGAAGGACTTTCCAAAGCTCACTTTACATCCAGGTGTTTTGGAGCAATGAGGATGATACAGACAGATGTCCACAGACCTCCATGGGTCTAGGAAATGGCAATTCCTCTGTGTTCTTTCCCAGTGCTCTAGACCAAGACTTGGTCTCTGCCTTCGTCACGGTATTTATTCCTATGTCCTGAGCGAAAACCTATAATATCCTAGGGGTGGGCAGACAACGGTAAATAGAATGGACAGAAATCCCTGAAGCTTAGGTTTTTCAGGAGTAACACCCAATGGGTAGTAATTATGGGTATTTACTATGTTCTGGACATTATTCTAAAGGGTCTGTGTATATTCATTCACTTAATCATATTAATGAGTGAATCTTGGGAAGATTAACTGCTCTTTTACCTGTGTGGCTCAGGGGCAACTCACAGCCCGCCTGACGATCTTCCTTATTGGCTAATATCATCAACCTAGCACTGGCCAGAGAACTCGGGTTCACCTGTAGTACTGGAGTCTTTGTGGGTACCTGGGTAGGACTCTGTTCATGGTGGGAGATTGCTTCATATTATTTCACAAGGATCTTCTCACTTCACATGGTCTGAGTCTTAGCCTAGTATCTCCATCCTCGTCTCCATGAGTGAGATTTGTATTTCATAAAATTTGTATATGATGGAGAATTTATATCTTTGGTAGTAAAATGTCTAACATTACTTTGGGACATTTCCTTGGGACATGCCTTTTGGGGTCTGCTCACCTGGGAACAGCATGCCGAGGTGGGTGTAATCTTCCCATGCAGCCACAGTTGTTTCTGATCACGATGAAAGGCAGTTTGTTCTCTGTAGAGCTGAACCAGGATGCCATGTGTTGCTAGTTTGAAGTCACGACCCTGGTGTAGGAAAGTGGTTCCATTTACTGTGGTCTGTCTCACTTTTCTCCTTGAAAAGCAGAAACTTGTAAGTTTGAGATATTGGGGTTCCAAGCTAGAGAGATGGCTCAGTGGTTAAGAGAATATACACCATTCTTGAAGAGGACCCAAGTTTGACTTCTAGCACAAATATCAGACACCTTACGACCATCTATAACTCTAGATTTAGAGGATCTGATGCTTTCTGGCCTCTGTGAGCCTCTGAATACATGTGTGTGTACACACACACACACACACACACGCAATTAAAAATAAAAATAAAATATTTTTATAAAAGAAGAAATTCAAAGTATTAGTTGGTTATATCAAAAGATCATTTTATAACATAGAAAATGCATGCTGCTAGTCTCTTTCCCAGTAATACAAGTAATTGGCAGTTCAGTGTGGAAGACAGAAAACATCATAAAGCAAAATGAAGCCACCCCCTTTTCTGTGCACAGGTGTACTTCCATCCCATCAATGCTGCCACATATTAGCTGGGTAGATGGATCATTGTGGCTGTACCTTGGAGTCAGGTAGAATAAGCCCCCATTCTTTGTTAATACAGATAGATCATGCTTATCTCTTAATGGTAAAACCAAGTATGCTCAAGGCCCCCATCAACCCCAGAATCCTTAGCAATCTGTCTGCTTCTTTCTCTTTCCCAGCCCTGGGACTAACTTCTTGAAAGGTACCTGGGGCCTTATTGCATTTCTTAATTTTCTATTGACATAGGCTTGATAGTATAGGTGACAGGAAAGGAGCCCCATTGTCACCCCTTTTCGGTTGTGCTTCCCACAGCTGTTTCTCTTCCAGTGTTCAATCTTCACTCCTTTTTGCTTCAGAAAAGCACATTATCGAGGTTAGAGACCATGCCTTATCTTCCATTTGGTTCATGGGAAGTAGCAAGTGCTCAGTGAGGGTTCCAGCATCTCCTTCTGATAAGTGCTTTACTCCAACACATCAGGGCTCACATTTGGTACAGATGAGAAATCCCAGATTGTAGGGCACAAACTAGAAAGGAATCAAACCTCACCCCAAATGTTCAGGGCTGTCGTAACTCCCCCCCCCCTTGCTTTATCTCTGATCTTCAATCTGAGCTCCTGTTCACTTCTGCATTTATATATGTATCTGTAATGGAATGTGCTATGATGAGTAGAAGCAAGGGAGCATGTTTTTCTAGTAATAGTGGCCATCCTTGGTCACCTATCAAAGGCAGTGTACTGCACAGGGCACCTGCCGAATGCTGTTTGCAGAGGAGTTAGATGGAGTTAGGCTGTAAGAAGCCTATCATTCAATTCATTGAGAGAAATGGGTCTTGATCCTTGGAGTATTTGCAAAGTTTTTAAAAATCGATTGTGTGTGTGTGTGTACACATGCATGTGTGCAAATATTGAATGCTTATGTTCAATCCTAACTCAGTTTCTAAAATCAAATGACGAAGGGACCTGGGCTTTAAAAGGTCCACTCCTCCCTTATGGTTTTTGAGAGCTGGGTCTAGTAGCTATTGAGTTATAATTTCTAACTAGGAATATTTATCAGAAAGAAACTTGAAAAATCAGCAAGAAGGGACGACTTCTCCAGCCAGGCTATATATGTGAACTCTGCTTCAAGTCGACTTCTGTTGAATACACCACCATTGCTCTCTTCAGACACACCAGAAGAGGGCATTAGACCCCATTACAGATGGTTGTAAGCCACCATGTGGTTGCTGGCAATTGAACTCAGGACCTCTAGAAGAGCAGTCGGTGCTCTTAACCGCTGAGTCATCTCTCCAGCCCTTCTACTTCTCATGAATGGAAGGTTCTTAAAGCATAATGCTGAGCTTCAAAAGAAGCAATGTGAGATCATCGAACCTAATCCTTTTGTATGGCTGCTCTTTTACTTGGGTAAGGTAACTCATATTCTGAAAGAACCTAAGATTCCCTAGCATATGAACACTGCCCCCATGATGCATTAGTCTCAAGAAGGCAGGCACAGCCAGGATGACTTTTTGGGTAGCTGCAATACTAGGTGGATTAAAAGCCTAGGGTCAGAAAGTGATACAGAATAGTCAAAACAAACATGACTTGATCTATGTTGGAATATTCCTGGTTTAGGGCAAATTATCGTCAAAGACTTCAGGGAGATTCCTGAAACCACCAAGACCCTGTGAGAAGCCCAGCATACCACGTCAATGGCTTTTGCTTGTTTGTAGTATCTGAAAAGTTATGGGGAAGAGTAACTTAGAGGCAGGCATGGGCGAGCTGACTTAAGATGGCTGTACACAAGATGGCTACATTTATGTCAAGTTGAGTAGACCAAGACTGAAAGAAGCACTGTGTGTGTGTGTGTGGGGGGGGGGCTCTAATAAAGAAACAAATGCTGGGAGTCAACTGGAGAAGCTGGGTTACAAGTAGCCATGCTGGCGCCACCTACTTCTACTGCTCTTAACAGACAAATGAGGGCATGAATGTAAAGGTGTTTAAGAGAGATAAATAAGTGTTACACTAAGGAACACTTTTCTCCTCTGTCCTTTAGTAAGTTCAGATAGGTCACATTTGGTCTTGTTGCTTCTTACAAGATCAAATATGCGTGTTTACTGTAAATACCAAATTGTACTTCCAATCAAAATGAAATGGTTTTCAGATTATCTTCGATGTGGATTATCTGCACTATTTTTATCATAAATAATGGAAAACTGAATAGAGATAATGATAATAGTGATATTTGTGACAGTTCTTTTCTGGTTCAAAGCATTTCTTCCTGAGTGGAACAAACAAAAAAAAAACATATATAAATGTTAGAGACGTTTTGTGCATAATATTTTCAGGAAACCTGGATCTGTGTACATAATAATTTGCCTGCCTTAGAATTCACGATGACACTTTCTTCACATTCAAGATAACAATAGATGCACATTTTCTATCCAGGAGAAGACGAGCGCATTCCGTCCCAGCTAATCAAGGTATTTGTACTCCAGATATGGGTGGCCTGAGCTAAATTGCCAAGTTAAAAGTGCTGTTCTTATATGCTGGGTTTATAGCCATGTAGAATATCAATAGGAAATTTGTGTGTGAAAGTAAGCAAAGCATGGCTTTGTGTTCTGGAAATTACAAAACCATGGCTCAAATAGGCTTTCGAGACATCTTAAGTCAACCTGACTTATAAATCCCAAGGCATTATGCAGGATCTGCAAGATCGTTTGCTAGAATCTAATATGAGTAATTGTGAGTCCCAAGAAGTATAAGATTTTCAATAGAATAGAAATTTTACCCCAGATTTCCCCAGCCCTCAGGTTTGCTTCTTGACTGCCTCCCCTGCTTCCTGCTCTCTGTCCTCCCTTCCCTCTTCTCTTTCTCCCTCGCTTTTTATCTTCAAACAGTAATTAAAGGATTTAATGAGTATCATCCTTTTCCTTCTGAGGGTGTAAATTTACCTTTGAACTAAATAGGACCCCTCCTTTCAACTCTTGAGAGTTAAAATCTTCCTAGACTGAATAGAAAGTTCTGCAGTGGTGTGTGTGTGCTTAGCAAGTACAAAGACTTACCTCAACACCAAGTAGTTAACACAATCTGAAAAGCACAGTACACTTTATTTTATTGTTTTGATATACTGGATGGAACAGGATATGGTAAATGTTCTGTGTTGCTTCTTGACATTCACAGTCTTGCTTTGAGCAACCAGACCCCATTTTCCTTAGGTGTCACCCCTCTAGAGCTCATTTCTAACTGTAGAAGTGGGTCAGTGTCACTCCCAGGGAGCCTGACAGAGCCTAAGTGTCCCCAGTCCACCTTAGTCATGATACTTGATTTGAGGTTGTGACCCAGCCTCAAGACTTCAGATCCACAGAATTCCCTATCATCGTGTGGCCTTAGTTATTCCTTTGGAGACTGAGATCATCCAATCAGAGTGAATAGTGAGATGGACATGTCACAGTTGCTCGAAGACGTAAGTTCTATGTGCTTTTATGGGCCTTGAAAGAGTAGGGTTTTGGGCCAGTTGAAGTAGAAGGCTACCAATCTAGAGCAGAGAAGGATAAAGAGTTAGAGACAGCCTTTGTGCCCTTCCTTTATCAAGCATCTGGAGTTCCCATTGCACTTGTTAGCTAACACGAGCCTATGTTTATGGTTCCCCTTTGGAAGTAGGCTGACTTACCATGAATTTCCAGCTACGGCCAAAAGTCAACAGAAACTATGCTTTGTTTGACTACGAGGCAGGTGAAGATCTCAGCATCTCTAACCTAACGGAGCTGTTTTAAGCACAGGTGACAGTTATCCATTCTGAACTGACTGGTCTGAATATATCCTGTTGTGTTCTGGAATCATGTTTAAGTTTTTAGTATTCGATCAGGAGGAATATAAGTTTAAGTGTTCTGGATACCCACGATCTTCCCTTGATTAGTCTGTGGAGAAAGTACACACTCTGTTTTCGAGAAGGGCTAGATTGCAGTTGGCAGCTATTGATTATCTGTACTGTGGAGTGGAGCCATGGTCTTAAATATTGCCAGAGGTTATTTATATTTTACTTTGAAACATAACCCTTGGGGAATGACTGTACCTTCTTCATCATGTCCATCTTAGATCAATGCAATAATATATTTATTCCAGAATATTCCCGTTAGTATTGCAGGCAAGATCACTGGCTGGTATCAGAAGCCTTCCCAGGTCTGTGTTTTTGCTGTGGATAACCTGTAAAGCAACCAGATACACACAACAGTGGGTGTTGTCCCTCGGTGGGGCCCTGGGTTCCATCTCCAGCACCATAATAAATTTTTCCCTTCTCCTTTTCTTTTTTTTTAATAAATTTTTAAAAATTAAAAATATATGCATGCACTCTGTTAAGTCATTTGGAATGTTAATAAAAAACTTAGAAAATAAAAAAAAAAGAAATATATTACTTATTGGAAGGTATGTATAGGCACAGTGATTTGGAAAGGCATTCCTCTGAAGGTGATGTATCCTGTTGCTCTGTAAGAAGGTCATGTGAGTGCTAGGAGCTCACCCCGTGGTCTGCCTCTCAAACCTCAGCACATTTTTCCCTACTTGCACAGGGTTTGTGCTAAAATTGGCAGCGTGTCTCCCATTTTCAGGCAAGATGCCTCTTCCTGTTTAGACTTCAGAGCGGAGAGCTGACAAATGCTCAGAAATGTGCCATCTGACTGGGGTCTGTGATGCTGTGTTTCGTTCCAGTGATGAACTGGCTTTATGTCCAATGAAAGGCACTGGGAACATATGGTTTAACAGTTGGCTGTAGGGTTTGCTGGTTTTGTTGGAACCCCAGAAGCTGCTGTGGTTTGGCGTGCCCT